>VMDR010008041.1:0-37941 GCA_007922815.1 Macrotus californicus
CCCTCCCGGAATATTTTAAAGCAACATTTTCACCCATAATACTTCAGTTATATATCTCTAATAACTAAAGATCCAAAAAATGACATTATAGACCACAATACCTTATCATGACACTTTATTATGTATCCTGTTTTTTAGACAGATTAAAGGAAATGTCTCCTCTATGCTCATTATTCTTTCCCACTTCACTGGAATCATTTCCAGTCAGCGTTCACAAAGAGGGTTGAGTATCTCCTGTGTTTAAAAAAATGTAAGACCGCCCTTACCCTGACGTTTCCCTCCAGCGGCTGTTCTCTTCCCTACACTTTCAAACACCTGTCTGTCTCCATCTCCTTAGCCTGAACTTCTCGGCCGGTGCCAGTCTGACTCCCATCGCCATCAGTAGGACTGCTTTTGCTCAGGTTACCAGTGACTTCCTGTTAAATTCAGTAGACACTGTATTCTCATCATACTTGACCTCAGCAGTTTTCAACACAGGTGACCCTCAACTGTCTCAACCCCTCTGAAAACTGATTTTTAACCTGCTCCATCCATCCACCAGCTGCTCAGCAGAAACCTGGGATTCCTCTCCTACCTCCCATAAACAATCACCAAGTCTTATTTATTGTATGTCTCATTCATCTACCTTTCTAAGGAAAGCACCCCCCCCCCTACCTAATACACTTTCTTGTAGTATCCTGTAATGGTCTTTCTCCACTTTATAACATTTTTCACACTTACATCCACTTGCTTATGTTCATTTTTTGTTTTTTAATTCCTTAGAATGAAATTCTGTTATTTGTTTAGAAAAGACATTTCAGGCAGGGGCCAAGACAGTCTTATTTGCTGTTACATCCCCAGTGGCTAGCAGAGTGTCTCTCTGGTACAGAGGCATCATCAAATATTTGCTGAAATGAACAAAAATGTATTTAGGAAAGTCTCTAACAAACAGTAATGGGTAGTGAATTCTGATAAGTCAGGCCATGGAAGGGAGCTAAGGAATTGACAGCAGAATTGAGAGAATTAGGGGCATGGGGGGTGTGGAGGTTGCAAGCCTTGCTGTTAAATGTGGGACATGAGAGAAGGGGTGTCAGGAATGCAGCAGCTTTCTGGCTTTGACAACTGAGGGAGTCATGATACCATTTCTTGAAAAGACCAGGTATGAAAGGAACAACGGTGACTTTAGTTTCAGACCTGTTGGCTTTGGAGAACTTCCTGTGGGACCCCGAGGTGGAGAGAACCAGTAGGCAGTTACGAGAATGGAAATGGAATTCAGGAGAGAGAGAGGCTTTACTGCATCACTGAGTAAATCAGTAAAGTACTGTTGGTCATTCAAGTGTAAACTGATAAAAGTTTGATCGCTCAGACTTTTTATCATTGGTACGGAATTGGTAGATACTGGTATGGATGTTATATACGTGTGTATTGTATGTCATACAGAAATGGAATTTTTACATTATTCAACATCCTGGGAATGTTAACTAATAATAGCTATGAAAACCAACATATCTCATTTTAATTGTTACTTGTTAATGCTAATTTATACCTTTTTCATATTAAAGATGAAGTAAAAACTAGGGTTTGTGGATCTTTGTTAGACTGTAAATTCCATGAGGACTTGCTGCCATGTGATTTAATTTTTTTCCTTTATTTCTCTAGGGCCTATTCCCTGGTGGATTCCAGTCAAGTGTCTACATTTCTGATTTCCATTCTACTGATAGTCTACGGCAGTTTCAGGTAAGATGCTCTCAAAGCGGGACTAACGTCAGTCGGAGGTGTTCACGAAAGTGTTAGCACCAAAATACACTGCTCCGTGGAGAGAAACATGAGTTTGACAGGAAGTGAGTGAAAGTGGGGTAATTCTGATACTTATTCTTTAATTTGGCTGCTGTTAAAACACTTCTTGGTTTTGGTTATATGACTTTGGCAATTTTTATTTATTTATTTTTAGAGAGAGAGAAACATCAATGTGTGAGAAGTACATAGATCGGTTGCCTCTCACGCGACCCCAACTAGGGACCTGGCCCACAGCCCAGGTGTGTGCCTTCACTGGGAATGAATCCCACGCTCAGTCCACTGAACCACACCAGCCAGGATGACTTTGGCACTTTACTGCAAACATGCAAACGCGCATGGCTTAAATTCTGGTCCTGAAAATAATGACTCTCGTAAGCACACTCATTGGGACGGTTAAGTGGAGACTCCTTGACAGTGACTCTGCAGTCTCAGAGGGAACGCCACGTTTTTCGTGATACGGAGGCATTGACGTAGGTTGAGCCACATGAAGTTGCTCAGTTTTCTCTGACGTGTAGAAATAGCTTATGGTTCAACGTACTGTTTTTAGAATTATGGACCAAGTATTTTCTCTGCTGCCCTTGGGAATGCTGAGACTGGATCCTCTTGAAATCCTTGTCCTAGCAGGCAGCCATGGGAATAGGGAGCTAGGCACTTCCCCCCTTTTTTCACTCTCCTTTCTGAAAGAAACTTGATTGTATAACTCAAATAGTTTTGTGGCTGATGCATTTAAAAATGACCACATGAGAAATTTTAAATTGAGAACTTGAAAGGGAGTCATGGTGATCAATGAAATGGCATGAGGATGTTGAACTGTCTGGTATTATGTGTGGATGGTCATGGGTACTTAGCAGAATCACAGGCTTTACCTCAACACTGATTAGAACAAGTGCAATACTGTTGGCATTTCCAGTATCAACTGATAAAAGTTTTAATCACTGAGACTTCCATAGAGAGCCCTAGATTAATAATGACTCTTAGGAAGCAATAATCAAGCCAGAGCCACTTAGAACCTTATCACATAATCTTATTATTTTGTATTGCTATCTTTTGGACAAGTTTCTAATTTTTTTCTCTTTGCATATACACTATGTCAACATTTCAGAAGACTTGGTCATTTTATTTATTTTTTTCAACCCTTTCCCAGGGATATGTTTATTGATTTGAGGGAGGGAAGGAGATAGAGAGACAGAAAGAAAAAAAGTGAGAGAAACATTGATCGGTTGCCTCCCGCATGCACCCTGACTGGGGATCAAACTAGCAACCTAGGTGTGTGCCCTGACCAGGAATGGAACCC
The DNA here is from genome assembly GCA_007922815.1 of Macrotus californicus. Taxonomy (NCBI): domain Eukaryota; kingdom Metazoa; phylum Chordata; class Mammalia; order Chiroptera; family Phyllostomidae; genus Macrotus; species Macrotus californicus. Next base: position 3,071 of record VMDR010008041.1, read on the forward strand.
ACAACCTTTTGGTGTGTGGGATGACACTCCGATCAGGGCAAGACTTGGTAATTTTAAAAAACCTTGGGACTCACAACCCTAATACTACAGTAAATCCTCATTTTATGTCATCAGCAGGTTCTGCGACTTTAAGTGAAGTGACTTAATGAAGTATACTGAAGCCAGTTTTATTGTAGGCTAAATTGATGTAAACAAGAGCTAAGTTCCTACAGCATCTCACCCACACTAAAACTAAATGACATTATTTGTACTTTCATTAGTACATGTGACCTTTTGTTTGGCATATACTTACATGCCACATACATTTTCACAGTTAAATCATTTATATTCTGATTATTTTCACCTAACAAAAACATTTTCCACAATCATCGATATACTCATTTTTAGTAATGCGATATTTCTTTGTGTTACTGTCTTATTCCACGCTTGTTGGACATATGGGTTGTTAAGGTGACCATCTTTTTATGTTTTCTTTTACATTTGGTTGAATTATGTAAGTTAAATATCCAAAACCTGAAAGACTTCAGAGAGTATAAACTGGCTGTTATTGGGTGTTGCCATACTGTTTTACAGATAGGTTATACCAATCTAGGGTGATGCAGGGGTTTTCATTTATTTATTTATTTATTTTAGATGGGGGTTGGGAGGGCAGGGAGGGAGAAAGAGAGGGAGAGAAACATCAATGTGTGGTTGCCTCTCACTTGGTCCTCACCGGGGACCCAGCCTGCAACCCAGGCATGTGCCCTGACTGGGAATCGAACTGGGGACCCTTTGGTTCACAGCCCACACTCAGTCCACTGAGCTACACCAGCCAGGGCTGCATGATGCAGGTTTTAAACAAAATTATGCTACAAGTGTACCAAAGAATTATATCAATGGAAAAGATTTCTCTGATGAACTTCCTTATTTTACAAATGAGGAAACTGAAGTTCAACAAGATGTGGTAACTTGATAAAGATTACACAGCTCATTGGTAACGAGGTCTGGATTGGAACCCAGTGGTTAGGACCTTGGTCCAGAACCTTATGTCTTTTATACTTCAGTAATATATTTTCTGCAAAAAAAAGGAAATCATGATGCCTTTAATTATACACTGAAATTGCCCTCATTGAATAAGTTTGTGTTTCCTCCACTTCTGTTTTCTGAAACAGATTATATGAAAATTGTGGTATTTTGTCTTTAAATAGGCTTATATGAAGAACTCACCAGTGAAGTCAAAAGTCTGGGAAGATTGTTTTTTAAACATTTCATTTATTTTTAGAGAGAGAGGAAGGAGAAAGAGAGGGAGAGCAACACTGATGTGTAAGAGAAACATCCATCAGTTGCCTCTTACATGCTGACAGCTGGGGACCTGGCCTGCAACCCAGGCATGTGCCCTGACTGGGAATCGATCCAGCAACCTTTCGGTCCACAGGCTGGTGCTCAAACCACTGAGCCACACCAGCCAGGTCTGGGAAGACTTTCTGTTGTTTTTTTCCTACTTTGTTTATACTTGGTACAACTTCTGGTTTCATTGATTTTTTTCTTTTTTCTGTTTGGTGCTTTTGAATTGCACTCATCTTTAGTATTTCCTTTCTTCTGCTTGCTTGGGGTTTAGTTTGTGCCTCTTTTTCCAGTTCTGTGAGGTGGAAGTTCAAGTTAATTGATTTGAAATTTGTCTTCTTTTTAAACATAGGCATTTATAGCAGCGAATTTTCCTCTTAAGTACTGCTTTACCTCCATTCCACAAATTTTATATTTTAATTTCATTCAATTCAAGATATTTTCTGCCCTGGCTGGTATAGCTCAGTGGATTGAGCGCGGGCTGCGAACCAGAGGGTCGCCAGTTCGATTCCTAGTCAGGGCACATGCCTGGGTTGCGGGCCAGGTTCCCCGGTGGGGACCAAGTGAGAGGCAACCACACATTGATGTTTCTCTCCCTCTCTTTCTCCCTCCCTTCCCCTCTGTCTAAAAATAAATAAATAAAATCTTTTAAAAAAAAAGATATTTTCTAAATTATCTAGTGATTTTTTTTCTTTTGACACACAGGTTTTTTATAAGTGTGTTGCTTACTTTCTTAATATTTGAAGGTATTTCAAAATTCTCTCTGTTGTTGAAAGGAATTTCAACAACCTAATTCAATTTCATTATAGTGAGATGCATACCTGTTATGACTTCAGTCCTTTTAAATTTGTCGAGACGTGTTTTATGGCCTAGCATACAGTCCATCCTGGAGAACGTTCATGTACAGTTGGAAAAATCAGCCTTCCACAGAGAGTTGAGAGCAGGGGTGACATCACCTGGTTTGTGTTTCAGAAAGGAATGCTCTGGGTTCTAATGGGGAATAGATTGTTGGGTCAAAGGGAAAGGTGCAGTAGGGAAACCTGGGAGAGACCGTTGCCCTAGTACAGGCAAGAGAGGACGATGGCTTTAACTAGGCTAACAGCGACGGAATGAGGCCGCGGTCGACTTAGGACGAGATTGCTGATGGAATGGACGTCGTGTGTATGAGTGAGAAGAGTCAAAGATGACTCTCAAGGTTTATGGCCTAAACTAGATCTGAAAGTGGTGCTATTTTTGAGCTAGAAAGCTTCGTGAGAGAAGTAGATCATAAAATGTCGGATAAAAGATTTGTAAAGTGGTCTGCTTATTTCCCACTGGGCCTCCCCTTTTCAAGTACAGAGGGGAAACCTATGTCAAGTAAAACTAGGTTCTGAAAACCAAACAAACCCTTGATTTAGGAGCTCTTATGTTTACCATCACTTAGCTGAGCTTTCCTAGACATCTTCTGTTACTCACAGCTGACACCTGTCTCTCCTTGATCTTCCCAGCTGCTCGGAGAAACACAGCGTAATCACTCATCTTAGCTGTAGGTCCCCAAAGAGTTTGACAGACCTACAGGAAAGCACTGAAAGAGGAAGAGAACAGTAACTGGGAGGAAAAGTGAAAGACTTAAAAAGGGGCTTTTTTGATGAGACCCAGGAATTATAACATGAGGCTGGTCTAAAATTTCTCAGGCAGCTTATTATTGGCAAGACATTTGAGCTGGGGGCGGGGGGGAGATGGAGTAATAGAAACTGGATTTACCACCCCACCCGAAATGATTTTCAAGACATTGTTCATCAGACAAAAAAGGACAGTGACCCTGAGAAATGATAAACAGGTTTTCAAGCTATCTCAAGAGGGTCCCCACCCCCTCTGCCCCAAGTCCACCCTCTTTCTTTCTTTCCTTTCTTTCTTATCCTTACCCGAGAACATTTGTCACTGCTTTTTGAGAGAGAGGTAGGGAAGGAGACAAACATCAATGCGCGAGAGAAGCATCAATTGGTTGCTGTCTGTGCTCGGACCAGGGATCGAACTGGCCACCTAAGTATGTTCCCTAACTGGAAATCAGACCTGCCACCTTCCCGTTACGGGATGACACTGCAGCCAACCGAACCACAACGACCAGGGCCCCAAGTCCACTTTACAGTGACAGAACATAGAAGAGCGGTTAATGAAGGCTGGTGTGGAGGGGTAAAGGGGAGGGCACGGACTTCCTGTTACAAGAGCAGCAGGTTCTGGAGACCTCATGCGCAGCATGGTGACTGTAGTTGTTAATAATGTGCCGTATACTTGATAGTTGCCAAGGCAACTTTGGGAGGTAATGGATATGTAAATTCGTTTGATCATGGTAATCATTTCACAGTGCGTACATATATGAAAACACCATGTTGTATACCATAAATATACAGATGCTTTTTGACTTATGATGGGGTTATGTCCTGATAAACCCGTCATAAGTTGTAAATATTGTAAGTCACAAATGAATTTAATACTCCTAACTACCAAACGTCATAGCTTACCTAGCCTGCCTAAAATGTGCTCAGAACACTTATGTTAATCTGCAGTTAGGCAAACTTTATAATGAGGCACTGAATATCTCATGTAATGTATTGAATATTGTACTGAAAGTGAAAACAGGGTGTTTGTATGGATATTGGCCATTAGCATACACAGTTGAGAATGTGGGCCTGAAGAGTGGTTGAAGCACTGAACCAAAATGAATTGCCAGTTGATGGAGACATGACAGCAATAGGCTCAGCAATATCTGTCTTCTGATGAGGCTGGAGAACAGCTGGTTTTTACTGAATGTTTCACTTTTGCACCATTGTAAAGTTGAAAAATGGTAAGTTGAACCACCATAAAGTCGGAAACCATCTGTATACAGTTTTGTTTTTTTGTCAAAAATAAACTTAAAACAAATATTAAAGATTGTTTTTGGGTTGTGGTACAGGGAGAAAGATTGCCTAAGTCAAGGAGACAGCACTGAGTGTCCAGAGAGACTGAGGCAGTTAGAACCAAATAGTCAGAATACGAAAGAGGTCTGCCTGTGGACCCCTTAAGCGTTTATCAGTGTTGGTCAGTGTGTGCATGTGAGAGAGTGACTTGAGACTGAGGAAATAATAAGGTAAGTATTGAAGGGGAAAGTACCTGTTCCCATCAGCCAGAATAGAAAAAATTTATAATTCATGTGGCATTGGGTAAGGTGTTCAGAAAGGTCCTGCTTCAGTGGTAGAGAATAATTACCCTAGACTGAGCACTGTTTCAGACCTGCCTAATAAATCATAAAAGCAAGGCTTGAACAAATTAAACTATTTTCAAATAACTTACAGCATCCCAGAACAAAGCTCAAGAAGATTTATAGTATTATAAAAATATCACCCTGGCTGGTGTGGCTCAGGGGATTGAGTGCCAGCCTTTGAACCTAAGGGTCGCAGGTTCAGTTCCCAGTCAGGGCATATACCTGGGTTGTGGTCCAGGTCCCCAGCAGGGGGCGCGTGAGAAGCAACCACACACTGGTGTTTCTCTCCCTCTCTTTCTCCCTCCCTCCCCCTCTCTCTAAAAATAAATATATAAAGTCTTTTAAAAAATCAAGCAGCAAGTAGCAATATAAAAATATTTTTTAAACTTATTTTTGATTGATTTTAGAAGAGGAGGAAGGGGGCAGGAGAAGGAGAGAAAGAAACATTGATTTGTTGTTGCACTTATTTATGCATTCATTCATTGATTCTTCTATGTGCCTGACTCGGCATCAAGCCCACAACCTTGGCATATCAGGACAACACTCTAACCAACTGAGCTACCAGGCCAGGGTGCGTAAAAATATTGAGACAAAGTAAAACTCAAAGTGTCTGGTAAACAAAGATTACCAGGTAACAAAGAGGAAGGAGAACATAACCAGTGATGAGCACAATCAGTCAAAACCAACCCAGAGTTGACACAGTTGTTGGAATTAGTAGAGAAGTACATCAGAACAGATGGTATAATTGTACTACATGTGTACAAAAAGGTAGGTAGGTATTTTAAAATAACCAAATCAAACATCTGGAGGTGAAAATAATGTGTGAGATTGAAAAAACATGCACTGGATGGAATTATCATCAAGTAGACATTGCCGAAGAAAAGATTCATGAAGTCGAAGGCATGACAATAGAAACTATACAAAGTGAAATAGAGAAAAGGGAAAACAGTGCTGATGAAAAGGATATTCTTGAGCTGTCATTGGGCATCAAACAGCAGCCTCCACTGGCTTTATGGGTAACCGGAGTCGCCGAAAGGGAGGGACGGAAAAATACTTGAACAGATAATGGCCAGAATGTTTTCACGCTTGAAAAGAACACTATACCCCAGAGATCTAAGAAGCTCTGTAACCTCCAGGCACAAGAAACATGAGGAAAACTATACCAAGGCACCTCATAATCAGATTGCTCAAAACCAGTGATAAAATTGAAAATCTAAAAAGCAGCCAGGGAAAGAAGGGGCAGGAGCCAGGTACATTTTATACCCAGGAACAGAGATAAGGGTGGACGTCAGATTTCTCATTGACAACAGTACAAGTGACAAGACAATGGAACAACAGCTTCATAGCACAGGAAGAAAAACTGTCAACATAGAATTCCCTAGCAAAAATAACTCCCGAAAATGAAGACAAGGTAAAGATGCATTCAGACACACAAAACCTGGCAGAATTCATCACCAGTGGACTTGGCACTACAAGAAATGTTCAAGGACACACGTACTTCAAGCAGATTAAAAATGGTGTCAGTTGGAAGTCTGGAGTTACACAAAGGGATGAAGATCAAGAACTGGTATTAACATTGATAAACATAAAAGGTTTTTTTCTTATTTAACATTGTCTAAAAATAATTGTATAATAAAAATAAAATCATGGAGTTTTATCGCATAACATGTAGAATGCATGGCAGTAGTAGTCCAGAAGTTAGGAAGGGAACGATAAATGTAACTACTGTAAGGTTTATCAACTGTACATGAAGTAGTATACTGTAACTTGAAGGTAGACTGTGGGTTAAAAATGTATGCTGTAAACCTTATAACCACCACTCGAAATTAAGAGTTTTACCTAACAAGACAACGAAGATAAAACAGAACCATAAAAAGTTCTGTATCGATATAAAAAAAGGCAGATAAAGGGGAACCCCAAAAAATACATGACAAGTAGCAACATGATAGCAGCAAACCTAATTGTAGCAGTAATCTCATTAAATGAAATTCGCTTAAACATCTCCCAATTCACATTGCATAGTGCATAGAAATCTCTGAGACATACGCCAGGGACCGCACGTTTTTGGGCAAACTGCACGTTATTTAAATCATCATAACTACAGATCGTCTCCAGAATCGTCAAAACAGTCATCTGCATCTTCGATCACACTAGGAATATCTGACAAATTATCGTTAAATACTTCTGGAAGTGTATCAGTTTCGTTGGTTTCCTTCCTTTTTCTGAGAGGGGGCATTTCTAAAAGCGCCAGGAACTTGAAGATGAAGACTATTTGAATGACCAAAATACAATGTAACTGCAATGCTTTGTGGGTTCATGCAATTATATAGTTTTTCATAGATTGACCTGCATGGTTTCCACCAATGAAATCACTTCATTCGATGTGGACAAGACAGTGTGTTGACAGCTAAGGTCCATAACAGATGACGCGTGAAAAACAGGAAAACTCGTGAGCTGTCCTTAACAGATGGCACGCGAAACACGTGAAAACTCATGAGCGGTACGCAATGTGTTAAAAGGTGGCAATTGTCAGATTGAAATAAAAAGCAAGATTCAGCTCTGATTGCATGTCAGTTGGTTGAAGGGTCATCTCATATACCAAAAGGTTGCCAATTCAGTCTCCAGTCAGGGCGTGTATGAGAGGCAACTGATTGATGTTTCTCCTCCTGCCTGCCCCACAAAAGCAATAAACATATCCGCAGGTGAGGATTTTTTTTTTAAGCAAGATTCAATTACATGCTATAAATATAAAGCCAGAAAAAAAGACTTAAAGTGGAAGATTGGAGAAAGATAACCTTGCTATACTCATGAAAAGAAAGCCGGAGTGGCTATATTAGTACCAGACAAAGCAACTTTCAGAGCAAGAAATATTACTACAAAGAAGGTTGTTTCATAATGATACAGGGAGCAGTTAAGGGACAAGGTATAATAATCCCAAGTGTTTATGCATCTGTTGAAAGATCTTCAAAATGCTTGAAGCAAAAGCTGATAGAATTACAGAGAAATAAATCCCCACATGTAGCTGGAGATTTTCATGCCCCCTCTCAGTACAAATGGAAACCAGCAATGATATATATAATGGCTTGAACAAATCCAAGGTCACAAAGATTTACCTCTGTTTTCATGTAAGAGTTTTATAGTTTTAGCTCTCAAATTAGTTAAAATTAAGTAATGTAGAATTCAGTACCTCAGTTGTATTCCCACATTTTTTAAGTGTTCATGTGGCTAACGTCTACCACATTGTCACTGCAGATACAGAACATTTCCATCATCACAGGGAGTTCTTTTCGACACATGGACTCCCACAAACCCCTCCTTTAAAGGAACATAGGAAACGCACTAAGGACGTAAACAGGTAGCTCACAAAGGAAACAGCAAATGGGTTCCTCCCCATCTTGCAAGATGACATGTGAGAAAACTGAGAAGCCGGATACTAAGGAGAAAAAACCTGAAGCCAAGAAGACCGATGCTGGTGGCAAGGTTATGAAGGGTCATCTCAAGGCCAAGATGCCTAAGAAGGGGCAGCCGCACTGCAGCCGAAACCCTGTCGTCCTCAGGGGAATTGGCAGGTATCCCCGGTCAGCTATGTATTCCCGAAAGGCCATGTGCAAGAGGAAATATTCCACAGCTAAATCCAGGATTGAAAAGAAAAAGGAAAACATTCTTACTACTGACAAAATGACTTGGTGGTGACCAGAATGGTGGTACCTGAGTGGGTAACTTTGCAAAATACCTAGATATTATCCCAGTAAAGATGTTCCTCAAAAGCCGTTGAGCCATGGCAAGAAACCCTTTAGTCGGCATGTGAGGCACTGCAGGCCAGCATCACTCCCAGGACCATTCTGGTCGTCCTCACGGGGTGACACAGGGGCAAAAGGGTGGTTTTCCCAAAGGAGCTGAGCAGTGCCTTACTGCTTGTGCCTGGACCTCTGTCCTTTAATCAAGTTCCTCCATGTAAAACACACCAGAAATTTGTCATTGCAAACTCCACCAAAAGTGGTATCAGTGGTGTGAAAATCCCCAAACGTCTCACTGATGCTTACTTAAGCAGCAGCAGCTGCGCAAGCCCAGAAACCACAAGGGGGAGATCCTTGACACCGAGAAAGAGAAACGCGAGATTACAGAGCAGCGCAAAGGTGATCGGAAGGCCGTGGACTCGAAAATTCTGCCAAAAGTCAAAGCTGTTCCTCAGCTCCAGGGCTACCGCCACGCCATTTGCCCTCACAAATGGGCTTTGTCTTGGCAAACTGGTGTTCTGAATTTCTTACAAAGAACCTAATTAACTGATCTGTTAGTAAATAAGTGGACAAGTTCATGTACATAAAATTGTTCAGAGTTTAAGAATTCTGAATTGAAACAGAGCATTTTTAGTCCCCCAGATTGACAAAACGACTTCCTTCAGGTCTTAACTCAAGAAGTCACACCAGTGAGACCTTCCCTGCCCACCCTATTTAAAATTTCAAACCGAATCTCTTCATTTCCTGCCCTTTTCCCTTAATGCTTTCTATTAATAAACCATATATTTAACTTACTTTTCTTGTTTATTGCCTGTCTCTCCTCTTTTTCAACGTAAAGCCTGTTTTATTCACTATTTATTGCCTCTCCAGTACCTGGAACAGTCTAGATATAGTAGAAATGCAGAGATTTGTTGTTGAATGAAAGCCGACAAGGTACAGAGAAACAAGTACTTTCGTACACTGCTATCGGAGGAAATTGGTCCAGCCCTTGTGGAAGGAGTTGTGCAGTAAGTAAAGGTCTCACAGTTGTGCTTGCCCTTTGACCCAGCATTTCTCCTTCTAGGTATTTATAACACAAGGAAGTAATTATGGATGTGCTGGAAGACTTGGCCACAGTGGAATGCTTTTAAAACTCTTGAACTCTGACATATTGGAAGGAATGTAGATTGTTTTTGAAATGTGGCAAGAACTATTTTGCAGAGTTGTTAAAAAATGACCTTCCTTGCCCTTCTGATACCTTAGCATTTTAAAATATTGTTTTGTTACCGATTTTTCTAACTAACTTTTTTCTGAAGCAGAATTAAAACTTACCTACATAATTTTTTCCACAGATCCCTTAATATGGACTTTGAGAATCAAGAGAAAGAGAAAGACAGTAGCAGTTCTTCTGGTTCTTTCAATGGCAGCAGCAGCAATAACAGTAAGGCACTTATGTCAGTGAACTTCATACATGTAACTGTTTCAATTTGACTCTTTCTATAACCCAGTAAATTCACTGGGTTCAAAATGTATGTGGTGTGACAAAATCTAATCTGCCTCGTATAGTTTGTTAAATTCTTCTGTTTTGAATCTGAACTACTGATTCCTTGTGTACTGCTTTTAACTCATGCCTTAAAAGCTTGCTACTGAGGGTTCTTTATCTTCATAAAGATAAGCAGTATAGATTAGTATCTGCCTGTTTATGGCTTCATTTAAATACTTTGTTGAGGCTGATCATTTTGTCTGTGTTGATCATAAATTCCTTCAGTGACTCTTAAAGATAACTGCTTGAAGTACTTGCAAAACTAAGCGCTGTATCTCTTCTGATATTTAGAATTTACAAGATCACATGTTTTAAAAAACAAAGTGTGCTGTATAGCAAATACTCAGCAGCATCACTTACAATAGCCAAAAAGTAGAAGCAACTCCCAAGATCCATAAGCTAGTGAACAAATAAACAAACATGATCTATATATGGAATGCTATTCAGCCTTAAAAAGAATGAAGTACATGCTATGACATGGATGAACCTTAACATATTGTGTTAAGTAAAAGAAGGCAGACAGGAAAGAATACATGTTGTATGAACCCATTTATATGAAACTTCCAAAAGCAAATACTAGAGAGGAGATGAGTGACTGCCTGGGCCTGGGAAGAAGAACGAACTGTAACTAGCACGCGGGAGTCTCTCCCAGGCGATGGTTTCACACTGCGTGAATCTGCCACCAAAAAATTACTGAATTATCCGCTTAAAATGGCTGAATTTTATACATTGTACCTCAGTGTGGTTATAGAAAATTGGTAATGCTTATTATAAAAAGAGAATTAAATTAGAAACAAGGAGAATTACTTTGAATGAAGAGATTGATATTGGATACTTACAGCGCACTTGGCAATCTACTAGGTATATTGAAAGATGCAAAAGTACAAGAGCTGGTTCCCAAGCTGTCACATGGGCAGTGTGACCAAAAAGTTTCCAAGGTGTTCACAAAACACTCAGACAGACATTAAAAACATCACTTCCCATCCTATTCCTACAGGAGATACCTTAGCATAGCCTCAGAATCCTTCCGAGTAGCATCTACTGTCAGTAGGTCAGAGCTAGCACTAGAGACGAAGTCATCCTGACATCCGTGTACAGAGATACAAGAGTAAAGAGAAAGGCAAGTCAGGGTGAGCAGCGGAGAGTCAGGTTAGTAAGGCGCTGTGTTTCCTAGAGAAGGTTGAGTCTGACTTGAAACAGTGAACTTGGGTTGGTGGAGAATTCGTCATTCCAGGTGGGAAGAATGTAGTAACAGACAGAGGAGAACGGGCGTGACTTTTAGAGTTCGCTTCACCACTGAACAAGGAGTAAATACAAGTGATCTGTAAAATGAGATAGAATATCACAGAGGATCTTGGAAGTTAAATTGGCAATCACTTAATATCTGTTTGATTTTCTCTAGTTATTATATTATCCCATCAATGAACTTGTACTTGCCCAGCTTTTACCCAGTTAACTGTGTTGTCTCCAGCCGTGTAAAGTGGGCATGATAAATACAGTAAGTAAAATCAGTTAAATATGAGTTTTTTTCTTAAACTATGACATGGGTCCTTGTATGAGGTAAAATACTGTACCAGTGGATTACTGGCACCAGGTAAAACCAGTGTCAGGATCTGATTTTCAGGTTAAATTATTGCATAGTAGTTTACCATCTATCAACATTTTAAGCCAAATCACTTCATACTTTTTTTAAAAGAAAGATTTTATTTATTTTTAGAGAGAAGGGAATGGAGGGAGAAAGAGAGGGAGACATCAGTGTGGAGAGAAACACATCGATCTGCTGCCTCTCGCACACCCCCAACCAGGGACCTGGCCCGCAACCCAGGCATGTGCCCTGACGAGGAATTGAACCTGCGACCTTTTGGTTTGCGGGATGAAGCCCAACCCACTGAGCCACACCAGTCAGGGCAAATCACTTTATACTCTTGAAACTCCTTTCAAAGTTCTGTGTTATATAGCATGTAGACAAATGGTGTACTTAAACCAGATTATAAATCTGTTATATATATTGCATCACAGAAAACTAAGAGAAATACAAGTAAGTACAGTTTTATCCTCAAATAAGTGGTTGAGTCAGTCCATGAAGTGAAAGGAAGTTACCTGGAACATCACTTTTTAAATTTCTCATTCTTAATCAGTGTATAAAGAATAGTAGTCCTGGCTGGTGTGGACTGAGTGCTGGCCTGTGAACGGAAGGGTCGCTAGTTTGACTCCCAGGCAGGGCACATGCGTGGGTTTTGGGCTGGGTCCCCCGCTGGGGGCACGCAAGAGGCAACCGATTGATGTATCTCTTACACATCAGTGTTCCTCTCCCTCTCTTCCTCCCTTTTCCTCTAAAAATAAATAAATAATTGATTTTTAAAAAGAGTAGTGGGTGGTTATTTAAATGGTCATTTTCTAAAATCTACCTCCCATGCTGTGCTGAATTATCCCCAACAAATATGTTTCTTCAGTGCCTGGTAAGCACGGATTAGGCTAGAGTGCAGTTCACTTTCCGTATAATCAGGATCCACGTAACGAGAGAATAGGCAGTTGCAGAGAAGGTCAGTACTTGATTGTAGAGCAAGACACCATTCCAGATGGAAGGGATGGCATGGAGAATGGGATGCATTTATCAAACATCAAAGAAATAATAGCCTGAAAGATGAACAGAGAAATACAAGAGATTGTGTAGGTGCTAAAGACATTGAAGTCCTTGGTGATTACATTGTAGGAATAGAGGAAAAGTTCTAAGAAAAGGGAGGTATGAACTTAGTGTTAAGATTTTGGCGAGAATGTTTTGACCTGATTGAAGGAGAAAGTGAGTAGGAGAGAGAGATCTCTTAAAGGTTGCAGTTGCCTGCTCCCAAAATAAATAAGAATCAGGACATGACAATGAGTGAACTACAGTTATGTGTAACAGCACATTGTTGAGTGAAAGAAGCCAGACAGAAAAAAAAAAAAAAAACATTACATAATTTCATGTGTACAGTAAGTTAAAAAAACAGGCAAAGTAAATCCATTTTAGTATTTTAAAGTGCATACTTGGGTAGATAACATACAAAGCGAAGCAATGAAGAAAGTGTAATAAAAGGCAGCTAACCCTTTGGAGCAGGGCGTGGACCTGTACTGGTCCAGGCCTGTTAGAAACGGGGCCGCACAGCAGGAGGTGAGCCTGAATGCAGTGCGTTTGAATCCTGGCAAAAGCATCCACCCACCACCCACCCCTGTCCGTGGAAAAACTCTTCCATGAAAACCGGTTCCTGGTGCCAAAAAGGTTGGGGACCACTGCCTTGGAGGAAAGAGAGAGGAAGCAGAGACTAGGAAGGGCACAACAAAGACTTCTGAGGTTGGCAAGGTTCATTTCTCGACCTGGGTGGTGTCAGCTACGTTATGGTTCACTGTGCTCTGCACTCTGTCTCATGTACTTCTCCGTGCGCGCACACGGTGTTTCACAGTGGGAAGAGTTGGGGGGGGGGCCCTCAAAGTCCTCTTTGATTTTCTCTAATCTTGCTCTAACACCTGTTTCATCACTACATGTGCCCCAAGAAGTCCATATAGAGAGGTTTTAACCCTGGCATATCAGTCCTTCTTTTAATTAGTATTAAATGGTTTTGTTAAAGCTCCCCCACCCCCATTACATAACATTTGGAAGTCCTTTACTGCATTTCCCATATAATTTATTTGAACTATGAAGATTGATGGAGATGTACATTGGATTCCTCTTTATTAATAGAGATACAGTATATACATCTTCATCTCCCCACCTAGATTCTAAACTTTGTAAGATCTGGAAGTGACTTTTTAAAATTTCTCATGTTGCCGACGGTATAGTAGGTGTTTGGTCAAGTCCTTGGTTAAAAGCATGCTTCCCTCCTGAGGGTACAAAATCAGTAACTTTCTTAACAGTTATCAGCGACACATGGGTGTATTGCCCAAAGTCTGTTTCATGGCCAGACATATAATTAGCCTGTAGCCATGTTCACTGAATGCTGAAAATAATGTCTGTGTATGTAATTTGTAATTCTGTCATGATGCCTTTTCCTTGTGTTGATTTTGGCTTTACAGATCGTGCAGCTGCACTTAAGCTCTCCCAATTATGGCTGCTCTGTTTGCTTTGCTCTGTTTTATTTTGAAGTAACTGGATTTTGGCTAAAATTTCCAATTAATAGTTCCTCCCCTTCAGGACCATTTCCCCAGACCTTTAGGAAGTGCAGTATGGAAGTTGTGTGTGTTGGTTTAGGTAGCATACTGCGAGCAACTAAAGGAGCCTAACGGGCCTTGGGACGTCGCTGTCTGGTAAGCTCTCTCGGCACCGTCCTCTAAAACTAACGGAAGCAGTGTGTGGTACCCCTGGTGTAAAACCTGTGCTTTCCAAAAGACAAAAGGTTCTGCGTTCTGTCTCATATTCTAGAAGGGTTCTTTGTATTCCATTCTGCATTTTAGTTGCAGGATGAATTTCTAACATTTAGATTTATTATAAACAAATGTTTCTCATGCCTAACTTACTAAACAGTCTTTGTTCTGGCTAGCCATTTGATTTTTCTGTTCATATTTTAAAGCAGTATAATTAATCTGCAGACTGATGCTTCGTTTTACAGGAAAGGGGGTGTTTTAAGATTTACGGATTTTTTAAAAGCTTTGTTTCTTACCATATTATAAAAATCATTCATTTGAAAAATCATTCTTTTCTGTTTTGAAAGGCACCCGAAATTCCATAGTTTCTTCTACTTCTTTGAACTGTTGTAGAACACTAAAAAAAACTAAGTGAGCCCTGATTGGTGTAGTCAGTTGGTTGGATGTCATCCCTCAAAGTGAAATGTCACCGGTTCAATTCCTGGTCAGGGCACATAGGCATGTATGAGAGGCAACCAGTCGATGTTTCTCTGGCACATCGATGTTTTTCTCCCGCTCTCTTCTTCTTTCTAAAAATAGTCTTTTAAAAAAACTAAGAGAAAATGAGAGATTTCATAGTTTTGTCTCATAAATGTCCATGAGACTCTTTAAGGCACGAACCCCCGCGCCTCCCCCCAGGGATTCATGGCCATGCTGAGTGGGTTTCTCTGTGGTTTGGGACAGATCGCGTCTCAGATCATTTGTTTGTCTTGACCTGCAGATCGTTGTTCCTGAATTGAATTGCCCCATTCCTAAGTGAGTTATTTGACTCATTTACCCAGCCAATAAGAAGCAACTTTTGTTTTGTAAAAATATGTAATATTTTATTTCACCAAAATTTTTAAATAGCTTCCTTGGGGACAGGTAAATGTAAATGCTGAAGAGCAGGTGTTAAATGTTGGTTCATGATTGCACAGCCTTTTGTGTCTAGTTGTGTTCATCTTGGTTGCATATTTTATTCATAGCCTTCATTTAATGGAAAGGCTTTTACTACTGGTATTTCTTTATAATAAAAATACATTTATTAAGGTAAATAATTGATAAGCTTCGGGGGTACAGCTCTGTAATACATCATCTGTGTGCTGCACCGCATGCTCATCACACAGTCGGGTCTCCTTCCGTCACCATTCATGTGACCCATTCACCCTCTTCCGCCTCTGCCCACCCTCCCTCCCCGCCGGTAACCACCATACTGTTGTCTGTGTCTAGGAGTTTGTTGTTTTTGCTTGTTCACTTGTTGCTTTGTTTTATACCCTCCATGTGAGTAAAATCATATGGTTCTCGTCCTTCTCTGTCTGACGTATTTCACATAGCATGAGACTCTCGCGATCTATCCATGTTGTCGCAATTGGCAGTATTTAGTCCTTTCTCATGGCTGTATGTTAGTGCCACATCTTCATCCTCAGGACACTTAAGTTGTCTCCATGTCTTGGCTATTGTGCATAATGCTGCAATAAACATAGGGTACATATATCTTTACATATAAATGTTTGCAAAATGTTTAGGTAGGTACCCAGAAGAGGAATTGCTGGGTACTACGGTAGCTACAGTCTTAATATTTTGAGGGACCTCCATAAAGTTTTCCATCATGGCTGTAGCAGTTTACATTCCCACCAGCAGTGTATGAAGGTTTCTTTTTCTCCACATCCTCTCCAATACTTATTTCTTGTCTTTTTTTTTAATTTAGAGATTTTATTTATTTTTGGACAAAGGGAAAGGGAGGGAGAAAGAGAGGGAGAGAAACATCAGTGTGTGGTTGCCTCTCACGCACCCCTGCTGGGGACCTGGCCCACAATCCAGGCACGTGCCCTGACTGGGAATTGAACCAGTGACTCTTTTTGCAGGCTGGCACTCAGTCCACCGAGCCACACCAGCCAGGGCTATTTCTCGTCTTACTGATAATAGCCATTCTAACAGGTGTGAGGTGGTAGGTATCTCATGGTGGTTTTGATTTGCATTTCCCTTATAGCTAGTGAAGTTAAGCATCTTTTCATGTATCTGTTGGCCATCTTTGTCCTCCTTGTAAAAAGTGTCTGTTCAGGTTCTCTGCCCGTGTTTTAATCAGAGTTTGGCTTTTTTACTTTTTTTGCTATTGAATTGTGTGAGTTCTTTATACATTTGGATATTTAGCCCTCATCATAGGTATCGTTTGCAAATATCTTCTTCCTTTCAGTTGGTTGCCTTTCTGTTGATGTTTTCTTTTACTGTGCATAAGCCTTTTAGCCTGATGTAGCCCACTCATTTATTTCTGCTTTTATTTCCCTTGCCTTTGGGGTAAGTTCTCAAAACCTGAGACCAAGGTCCATAAATTTAGTGCCTATGTTTTCTTCTTTGTATTTTATTGTTTTGGGTCTTATATTCAAGTATTTAATTAATTTTTAGTTAACTTTTGTGTTATGGTGTCAACAGTCTAGTTACTCTGTATTGCCTGCGACTCCAGTTCTCCCAACACTGTCTGTTAAAGAAGCTGTTCATCCTCCATTATATGTCCTGGCACCTTTCTCAAATTTGTTGCCCATATATGTGTGGCTTTATTGGGGGCTCTCCATTCTGTTCCATGGACTGTGTATCAAAAGGCCCCAAACAGCCAAAGCGGTCCTGAGGAGCGAGGAACCAGAGGTGTCATCCTTCCTGACTTCAGATTACTCTACAGAGCTACAGTAATCAAAACAGTATGGTATCGGGAAAATGGACACACAGCTAATGAAAATTTCTTCTTTAGTTCCTCTCATGCACTGAATGATCTCTCAGCAGGGTTCACTGGAAGCAGATCATGCACAAGATAAAATGAGTGATCTGTTCACTCAGTGGTTACCATGTTTACCTTTTCCACCAGATATTCTCTTAATGTTTCTCTACACTGGATGCAAAATAGAAGTGCATGGAGAGTTTTTAGCTGGGCCTGTTAATCCCCAGAGATTTCATTTTAATTAATCTGGGGTTGGGCCTGGGCATTGTAATTTTTTAAGCCCCCCCCAGGTGATTCTGATGAGCAGCCAAGAATGGAGAGCCACCATGTTAAATCCTTTGTTCCTTAAGATGTTCTGATAATTTTTCTGATTTGCTGTTTTTAGATGTTTTATTCTTCCCCTCCCCCCACCCCCAAAGTCAGTCCCCACTGTTAGCGACAGTGGGGAAGAGCGAATGTGAGCACAGGAAACCCCCAGATGACGAGCAGTAATTTTGGTCAGTGGGTTTGAACTACCTCTTTTCCCAGGCCTATCCTCAAGACCACAGATGTACTCAGAGAGATGAATCTGAATTTTTACTACCTTTGAATGTTCTTGATTTTGTTTCTGGTTTTGGCACGCTGTTATCCAGACGGCAAGCCCCTCAATTCAACAAGTGTTGTTGGAGCAGCTGCTATAATGAAGGCACTGCGAGGAGAGCAGAGGGGCATAATCCCATCGGGAAAGAGAGATTCAGGGGCCTAGGCGACCTGTGTCTTACATACTGGTCCCTAGGACTATCTGCATTCTGATGAGGCAGTGTTTCCACAGTATATGGCATGCTGCTTGTTACATAAGCGTTTTTCTCTCTTTCAGGTATCCAAACTATTGACTCTACCCAGGCCCTGTTCCTTCCGATTGGAGCATCTGTCTCTCTCCTAGTCATGTTCTTCTTCTTTGACTCAGTTCAAGTAGTTTTTACAATATGTACAGCAGGTGAGTGAATTTCTCTACTCTTAACATTAACCTAAAAGGAAACGTGTTCACCTTTTTTATTATCATTTAAAAATGAAGATTTGTACATCATGCCATCTGTCAGGTTTTCATCACAAGTCTGACGTTTCCTCCTCTCACCCGTCTTGAACCACCGACACACGCGCCACCATCATCGGAGCCAAGGGCTTGAGATTGAGAGCTCGTGAGCTCTGTGACTCCGGCGCAGGGTCACGTCGGCTCCGGGTCACCGGAGCGTCCAGCTGGGCAGAGTGGTCATCAGCCGCCCCTCCTGATGTTTCCGCCAATAGAAACGTTGATAGCTAATTGAGATGATCCAGCTGTCAGCTCTCTGCTCAGTTCTTCAGCTGAGCAGTGATGGAATGTATAATGCGTGGACAAACTGCTGGGCGTGGTGGGAGACGGTCCCCTGGCCCGCTGTCAGTCTTTCCTGGTTGCAATGGAAGAGAGTGAGGAAATCTCCCTCTGCTCCCTCCTGCTTCAGATCAGTTTTTTACGAGGTTATCTGGGTAGTGCTAAAGGAAGATATGTTCCTTCTCTGGTTAATTTGATTGTATCCACTTGTTGAGAAAAGTATTCTAGGAAATGATTGTTTCCGTAAGTCATGCCATTATTTTTATAATGTCAAAAAAAGCCACAAGAACAAAATTTAACCATACATTTTCTCTCTGTAGTTCTTGCAACGATAGCTTTTGCTTTTCTTCTTCTCCCGATGTGCCAGTATTTAACAAGACCCTGTTCACCTCAGAACAAGTAAGGAGTTGGTCATTTCCTCTAAATTATAAACTTGTATGTTTTTCTTGTTAGCATTATTAGGAGTCTAAACTTCCTGTTTTGACTAGAGCACAAAAAATGCCAAAAAACTGGGAAGTGAGATGTTTTGATTTTTAAAACTGGGAGGTCGTACTACTTCCTTTTGTACCTTTTCACAGCAGACAGAATGTAAACCACCCTTAGGGAGTCAGAGTCATTGTTTTTGCTTCCTGTGTAGATTACTGAAAGATGAGAAGTTTCCTTTTAACGCAAGGCTTTCATTCCTTGGCTGGCGAGCTAATAGGAGACGAAAGTAGTGGTTGCCTCGGACCGTTCACCTTTCACCTGTGGTTTCCCGGAATATAAACCAGTCACGGAGGGTTAGTCCCGTGTTCGCACCTTGACTCCTGCAGCCGTCGCTCCACGGAGCCAAGTCTTGCTGCTGGAGAGGCTGTATGCACACACTTAGGAGGCCGGTCACCTGGGGCAGCTGATTTTCCCAGGAGTTAGTGATAAGCAAATGGATTTACTGTCTTACAAGTATTTACTTTTCTTTGCTAAATGAATTGAATTATTAATTTTCCTCAGTGTTTTCCTCCTAAGAATAGGATTTCCCCTCTACTTAGACTCTCCAGTGATTGATATTGCCACTTCAAACTTCTAAACACCTATGCAGATAATTTGAGATAAAAAGTACATTATCAAGTGGGTTCAGAATTCAGTTATCTGAGCTCTGTGTAGTTCACTGCAAAGAGATTTGGGTATTTTTCATATCCGGGTACGTAGAGGAGAGCCTGCTACTCCAGCGGGGCCCAATGAACTCAGTCATGATGAGCCAGAGGAGAGTTCGGTTATTGGATGAAACGCATTGCCCGTCAGCCCAGTCAGTGTCCTGTGTTTTCCAGGATCTCCTTTGGTTGCTGTGGGCGCTTCACTGCTGCTGAGCTGCTGTCATTCTCTCTGTCGGTCATGCTCGTCCTCATCTGGGTTCTCACGGGCCACTGGCTCCTCATGGACGGTGAGTGACTTATGTTTGGAAAGTTAAAACTCTGGTATCGTTCGTAAGTGGTTACATTTCTGTCCTTCCTCCACCCTCTCCGCCTCCATCGTGCTCCTTCTGGTTACCATGAGCGTTAGCTGTCCAAACATGGTATTAGTCATCATTGAGCTTTTTATTATTTTCACTCACGTTTTTAAGATATTTTTTACTAAGCTTCTTTGAGATCGAATTCACACACCACATGCAGTTTACCTACTTAAAGTGTACAACTCAGTGGGTGTTAGTACATTCACAGAGCTGTACAGCCGTCACCACAATCAGTTGTGGTGCATTTCTACCCCCACCCTCTGAAACTCACACCCATTAACAGTCACTTCCCCGTTTCCCCACCCAGGCCCAGTCATCCATTAATCTACTTTCTGTCTCTGAACTTGGCTCTTCTGGACAATTCAAAACCAAGGATGTTCTGCTCATGGTCAAATTGGATAGAATTTAACAGAAAGGATTTTAAACTTTTTTTTCCTGCAAACCAGAATCAATAACATAGTCTTAATAAAGAAGAAATTCTAAACCCTAAGGAAAGCTAAAACCTTATCCTTCTGTTTCAAGAGATTATTTTTCTCATTAAGTTACTTTAACCAGTAGAAGAATTTGAAATTTATATTTATCAAGATAATTAGTGAAAAACTCTAAGAAGAAGCTGCATCTTATTAGGGAACAAACTGTAGAATGGATTACAAGTTCTGTAAAATTATAATAAGTGGTTTCTTTTTTAAAAAAATATTTTATTTATTTATTTTTAGAGACGGGAAGGAACGGAGAAAGGGAGAGAAACATCAATGTGTGGTTGCCTCTCACACGCCCCCTACTGGGGACCTGGCCCACAACCCAGGCATGTGCCCCGACTGGGGATTGAACCGGTGACCCTCTGGTTCACAGGCTGGCATTCAATCCACTGAGCCACACCAGCCAGGGCATGATTTCTTTTTTTTTTTTAATCTTTACCCGAGTACATGCTCATTGACTCCAGAGAGAGGGAGAAAAACATCAGAACATCGATGTGAGAGAGAAACATCTATTGGTTGCCTCTTATACATGCCCCAACCAAGGACCGAACCTGCAACCTAAGCATGTGCCCTGACTGGGAATCTAACCTGCAACCTCTTGGTTTATGGGACAAAGTTCCAACCAGGCCACACTGGCCAAGGTGGTATACGTTATTTTAATCAAAGGTAACACATACAGAAAAAGCACTTAAAGACGTACGAAACATGATGTACTTGTTTTTAAATATATATTTTTTGTGGAGAATAAATACATCAGTGATTACATGGACAGGAAGCTGTGACTATAAAGAAATGGCACCAGGATTTTACGGGGTGACCCAGCTTTTCCATATGCTGAGGGTGGTGGCGGCGCCACTAATCTGTTCGAATCCATAGAATTGGACATTTAAAGAACTCACGATTTTACTGTTTGACAATCTAAAAATTTCAAACATACCTAAAGTTTTGAACGTCATTTGTTTCTATACATTCGTTGTTGTCTAATGCTTTTTTGGAGTGCCTACCATATACCAAGCATTCAAAGTCAGAAGCAGCTCCTCGAGGCTGCAGACCTGGGCATCCTTTCGACTCACGTTCAGACCTTCAGTGACTCAGAACGGGAAGGCAACGCCCAGATCACCAGTGTCTGGACCCTGCAGTGCTTCACCTTTGCTGATTCTGACAGCTTTGGTCTTATCTTAGCATCATACCTTGCCTTATAAAAAAATTTACTGATCGTTTGCTTTAGTGCTTGAGTGCACACTGTGTCTATAAGCATTTTGAAGTACAGTATTTAAAATTTTTAAGTGGTTGTACTGTTAAAGTTTCTAAATCAAGTATCAATGCTTTCGGTACTCTTACGAATTGGTGTTTGATACTTCAGTGCTTCTGGAGATTGTTAAAAAGTTGAAAAAAGACATTACATCTGAAGTCACACAAGTTGCTTGCCCAGCTTGTGGTAGAAGGGGAAGGCCTGTTTTATATACACTTGTTCCTGAGACTGGTGAAGTGGTGGGTATGTGTGCTTGACTTTTCCCGAGACTAACTTCTGGTTTTTGCCACAGAACAATTTAACTGAAAATAGCACCGATATAAATCGGGCACCCTTGACTCCACCTGCACAGGTGTTGTGTGAGGTGAGACAAGGTGCCACGGATTTAACTAGAGTAAATGTGAAACAGTAGTCACCAGACCAGGACTGTTTCATCTCCATGCTAGCGACTCTGAGTCCCTACGATGGCAGATGATGCGTAAAGGACCTTGAAGTCCCCTAGTCCCTGGGGTGTTCTGAGGTTCTCTGTAATCCCACCACTAACTTCGGTGGCTCCGCTTTCATGGAACTCTTTATTCATGTGTCCAGATGCACATGACCATTCACAGGTTTTGCTAAAGGTTTTAAGTTTACTAAACTACTGACCCAAGAAAGATCAGATATCCATCAAGACAGCAAGCAGTGTGTTCTTTATACTCTTATCTCTCTCCTACCCAAGCATTGTGTAGGAAAAGAAATACCCATTTACTAGTAGTGTGTCAATAAAAAAGAAAAGGTTGGCATGTGGAAGATGACATGCTTTTCAAGGTAAACTGATTCACAACAGCCATCTGAATCACATTTTAGAGCGAGTCAGCAGAATTTTCTCCCTTGTACTTGCGGCAGGGGTGGGAATATGCTAATTAGAGTCACTGAAGGAAAAGTGGGATAAGCTCCTCTCCGGAAGACAGACCGAAGGGTGCATTCCACTGCAGCATTCTGTGCCTGAACTACGGAATCGAGAGAAAATTGGCAGTGAAGGCCAGACCGTTTCCCAGTGAGCACTACCAGAAATCATTTCCCTTGTGAAGTTCACCT
This sequence comes from Macrotus californicus, assembly GCA_007922815.1. NCBI lineage: Eukaryota > Metazoa > Chordata > Mammalia > Chiroptera > Phyllostomidae > Macrotus > Macrotus californicus. The sequence goes on from VMDR010008041.1 coordinate 25,578, forward strand.
AATGATTGACATTTCTTTGTTCAGTGAGGTTCCATAAACTTTAACTGGTCCTAACTAGAAGACTTTTACATCATTTTCTATTCTTGTTATTCCCCAGTATTTATTTGTCCAAGGGTACCTTCTTCCTACCGGTTTGTACTGGTTGCGCTGTCCTTGTGAACAAGTAGCGTCCTCTCTCAGAAAGAGAAAAGAGAGCGCCTTTGAGCTTCTTCATTGTTTTTCAGGTGGTGATTGATGTGTGTTTGTCTTGTTTTCTGCTATTAGGAAATAATGAGGCTTTCTAGCCGTGGTCTTCAGTGTTCTGAAATACATTCTTCTCTCATGGAGAAGCTATCTTGCCAGATTTCTCTGCAGAATCAGAAGTTATCTTGTAGGCAGTGACTTGGTAGTAGAAGTTTTTGTTTTTAAATGAGTGTTTCTTAATTAAAGCCTATTCTTTGAAGTTAATTTAGACTGAAAACAATACATGTGGTTGTTTTAGGGCTAGGCATGAAGTGTATTTCCAGGGTTATACCAAGAAGCATTAATATTAAGAAGGAGCTTCAGAGTTTTCTCGAACTAAATCTAGAGCTTTTTAAAATCTATTCTGTTTCATCTGATAAATTACTTTTAAATTTGGGAAAGTTTTACAGGGATGTCCAACCTTTTGGCGTCTGGGCCACACTGGAAGAAGAGTTGTCGTGGGCCACACATTAAATACATTGTGACATGTAATCACAAAAATCTCAGTGATTTAAGTAAGTTTACGATTTTGTGTTGGGCCGAATTCATAGCCATCCTGGGACGCATGCAGCCCATGGGCCGCAGGTTGGACCCCCTGCTTGAAAGGATTTGACTAATAGGTAGTGCGCTGTATTAGGCTAAAAGCTGATGAATCTTGTGCACACACTCCTCACGTTCAAGGATCATTCAGCCGCATTCACAATCTGCATCCCCTGACCATTTCAGGGAATAGAAGAGTCTCAACAGATGTCTAGCCCAGTCCTTCACTCTATAGCACTTGCTACTGAGCTATGATTAGAAGATGTTCAATGCCAGAAATCTAGCAATTGGTATTTTCATTTTAAAATTCTAGACTGGTGCTTAGTCCCACAGGGCCCAGCTATCTAGAGATCTTAGAAGCAAGCAGAGACCTCACAGGTTACATAACCCTTTTCAAGAACATCTAAGCTCCATTTGGTGGCGTCGTCTTTGTCCTCGTCCCTACTGGTTGTGGAAGACAAGGTGGTACGGAGATTATGTCAATAATAAATTGAGAGTAACTATAGCTGAGTGGCTGAGATTAATAATTTACTTCCCTAACACTGTTGCTTAATTGACATTTAACCAAAAGGTAAGATTGTTAATAAAGCTATTAGAGAGTCTTGGCAGTTTCTCAAGCAGCATGGAGCAAGGGAAAGTTACCATCTCCCTTCATTTTTGGCTAAGAGAAGGTAAGATTTTTTTTTCAGGTTTACATGAATGAAAGAATGAAAAAGAGGGGAAAACTAGATGAATAGTGGAGTTTTTCAGGAATAAAACATAGCTTGGAGCAATATTCATCTGGGATATTCATTCAAGAACCTTCTCTGAAGTGGCAAAAGGCTTGCATTCTGCCTCCTCAGACATGGATCTGCAAGTATGGTGGGGAGACCTGGCGGGCATGGAAAGAGGTTATTGCTGAACCTAGGTGGGGAGGGGGATCGGTTGAAGAATTGGGAACAAAGGGAGATGGACAGAGCCCGAGCCTGTGTGGCACAGAGCACCTTGGTGTGCTGTGAGTTTTGCCTGAGGGTGTGTGGCTTTTGTAACAGACTGGACCCATCTCTGAGGAGGGAACCTAGGGTAGAGATGAAACAGCGTGAACCGGGGCTTTACAGGGGCTGTGGAGAGGAGGTGGGGAAGCACACCGAGGTTTTTGGTAACAGTGAAGATGAGCACCCCAGAATGGCTGCAGTTGAGTGTACATAATGAAAGACTGTGGTAAGTTGAAAATGAAACCAGAATTTTTTGTTTGAAAGGTTAGGAATAGGCCTGGCTGGTGTGGCTCAGTGGACTTGAGTGCCGGCCTGTGAACGAAAGGGTCGCTGGTTCGATTCCAGTCAGGGCACGTGTCTGGGTTGTGGGCCAGGTGCCCTGGTGTGTGGCATGTGAGAGGCAGCCACACATTGATATTTCTTTCCCTCTCTTTTCCTCTAAAAATAAATAAAATCCTTTTAAAAATTAAAATAAAGCTTAAGAATAGAATGACATTGTCTAGAGCAGTGATTTTCAGCCAGTGTGCTGCAGCAGGGGGGATGATGGTACGCCACAAGAATTTTTAAATATTCATACCTGTTTGGTCAGGGGCATTGGCCCTTTTTCTCTTAGATTGTCAAATTTAAAAAATGACAACAGCCAACACAACAATAGCTTTCTGGTGTGAATGAATCAAAATGACTTGTGTGTGTGTGTGTGTGTGTGTGTGTGTGTGTGTGTGTGTGTGGGCTGCAGAATTTTAATAGTTTGTGTACCATGGGATGAAAAGATTGAAAATCACTGGCCTAGAGACACAGAAAGTTCTGTCACTGAGCAGCTGTGTTACCTACATTTGGCGTCGACCTAGGTGTGTAGAGTTAGCGTAAGATGGATGATAGAGTGACAAGTGGGTGCTCAGACCGAAGACCTATAAAGGTTCCTGCTGGTTTAGGGTTGACTGAATGATAAATCGAGCAGAAAAGTTCCGAAATGGACCAGTCCCCTGCATGTGGTACAGGCATATACATTTGCGCCTTGGGAGCCTGCCCTTCTGCTGGTCTGTCCCATGGGTTTCCACACCCATCTTTCAGTTATTATCAGGCAGTTTTCTAACCCTCACTGCCCACACACTCCTGTCTCTTGTCTGTGCCCCTCAGGTCTTCACTTACTCCTGTTTCCTTGTTGCTTTGCACTCTGTGTGTTCACTTGTAAGTTACTGAACAGGTCACCACTTGCCACCTTACACCATTACCCAGCCAGTATTTCCACCCAGACATGTGTTTGACCTGTTCTCTGGTCATTAGTTCCCAGCCTCTGTCCCAGGGGCTTCCTGCCCACCACTGACCGCTGTTGTTCCTGAAGCTGGCAGAGCTTACATCTGCCAATGTCCCGATTATGTATTGAGAACACAGCCAAACGCTTGTTTCCTACGATAATTATAACTGGAAATCTGTTATTTATAAAAAATGAGTGTGGGTTGATTGTATCCTCGGCCTTAAGTAGACATCTCTTAATGCCTTAAACAGGCTCCAGTCATCCCTTTGCACCTTGAAATGTTTCAAATCTTTGCAAAGCCTAATTGGCCCTAACTCATTAGTACATTAATACAGTTCATTACATTCATTTGACATGATATGAATTTGCATCTGTTTTACCAATTTGGTTCTGTTTTTTATAAGTTTATAAAAAAAATTCAAGGAGACCCTAGTAAAATGAGCATCCTAGATTATTACAAAGTCAAGAATTCTGACTGTACCACGTCTCTGCAAAATACACACTCCGGAGCCCAGTGAACGCTTGGTAACAAAGTCAGGAGGAAGAGTCTGTCTTCATAGTTTTACTGCTGTCTTTCCAGCCCTTCCGTGTTGTAGAATGGGAGTGGTTCTCCTCCACTGTTTGAGTTCCTCCAGTAGGAGCTCGGTAAATGCCAGTTGACTTGATGCACCCAGGTGCCCAGGGCATGCCGGACTGCTGTAGCCCCTATCTCATTATGCCCTACTGCTGGGCTTCACAGGTGGGGCATTTCTTACAAGTTGAAGGCAGGACCTTCCAGCAGCAAAAAGAATATAACTTCACTGCGATCCTCGCTTCATCGTGCCGGTCTGGGACCAAACCCAGATCTCAGGCACGCGCCTGCACGTGCCCACTTTGTTACGTACACTGACAGTTTACCAAACCTGTCAAAATGGTACACGTAATGTGGCTTTACTTGCTTTTCCTACTTTCCTTAGACTAACTTGAAATTTGAAGTTGAGAGAACATAATTTTTCATTTATTCAGCAGATACTGTCTACTCTGTCAAGTGCTGGGGATCCACAGAAAAAATAAGCCATGGTTTCTGTCGACCAGGAACAGCTAGTTTAGGGAATAAACTGCTTGCATATAGGTAATCACACTGTTACAGAATTGATGCAGAGAAAACAGCTTAACCTGGTTAGGCCAGGAGAGACTCCCTGAGGAAGGGCTTTCTGTCCCAGCCTCTCTAAGAATGAGGATGAGCCCTGCATGGTGTAGCTCAGTGGGTTGGGCATCATTCTGCAAAGTGAAAGGTTGCCGGTTCGATTGCTGGTCAAGGCACATGCCCGGGTTGTGGGTTCAGTCCCCAGTAGGGCAGCATATGAGGAGCAACCGATTGATGTTTCTCTCCTTCTCTTTCTCCCTTCTCCTCTCTCTAAAAATAAACAAAATATTTCTTAGAGAATGAGAATGAATTTTTCAGGGAAAGAAGCCCAGGACAGGGTCTCTGGGTAGAGCATAAAAGAACGTAAGTCTGTATCAAACAGAGAGATCATATCTGAGTGGCTTCAGAACAGAGTACCCATGCCCTCGAGGACCTTACGTTTTGGTTGTAAGGAGAAAATTGTTTAAAAGGATACATCATGTCTCAGATTTTGAGAGGCACAAGAAAAAAAAATAAGGCAAGGTAGGGATGAGGTGCTGGACCAGTGTCCCTACATAAATAAAAGGGCATGTGATGGAGGGTGAGTTAGGGTTAAAGTAAGGAGCAAGGGTCATGCATCTGCGGTGATGAGGAGTCACAGGAAACTGAGGCCAGGAGGCCCCAGCTGAGCCTGTCTGGGACTTGATCAGAGTAAAGAATCTCCTGGGTCTTACATAGCTGAGCACTATCTATAGAGAGAAAAGGAATTTCCCCAAATACCAGGAGGTCAGACTGGGCTCAAGTGGGCACTTTGTACTGTAGGCTATAAGGTCTTAGACTGGAGCTTAGGGCTGCCTGATTTTTGAGGGGACCTAACAACCTTGTTAGGTTTGTAAGCTGCGTAGCTCGTGGGAAGGGGACGCTCCTGCACTGCACACTGACTGCTGTCTCCTCCCCAGCCCTGGCCATGGGTCTCTGTGTCGCCATGATCGCCTTCGTCCGCCTGCCCAGCCTCAAGGTCTCCTGCCTGCTTCTCTCAGGGCTCCTGATCTACGACGTCTTTTGGGTAAGGTCTGTTGCCCCGAAGCCGCTGCTCTCCTTCGTGTTGAACTGCCGTCTAAGTGTTAGAGTCTGGCTAGGAGAGCACCTCCCATCTGTGAGCAGGCAGTTGAGCCTTTGTTTCTGGAGATGTGTTACAGTGAAGACGTGTGTGACAGTTAGGGCAGAAGAGGGAGTGGGCAGAGTTCTCTGCCCAGGGAGCAAAGATTTTCTCAAAGCATGCAGTATTCTGAGACTCCGCTCTTAAGAACAAGCAGAGTCGAGCCGATGGTGAAATCACGTCGCCTCCAGCTCCCTCTGTTAAAGGTGACTCTCCACTTGGCAGGTGTTTTTCTCCGCCTACATCTTCAATAGCAACGTCATGGTGAAGGTGGCCACCCAGCCAGCTGACAATCCTCTTGATGTTCTTTCCCGGAAGCTCCACTTGGGGCCCAACGTTGGGCGTGATGTTCCTCGCCTGTCTCTGCCTGGAAAACTGGTTTTCCCAAGGTAGGACTGACACATCAGGCCTCGGGCCTCATGACACACTGCCTTCCTGTTCTTTGATTAATCTGTCTTTGTCATCAGCACTTTAATCCTAGACTGGATAGGGCTGTGAGTCAGCAGCTCTGTCTTACAAATGAGAATACCGACTTGACTTGCAAAGTTTTATCACGAAGGGATACAGGTGCTGCTTTTCATGACTGATGTACATTATTAAGCAACCATATGTTACTACTGTTGACACTTTAAAGTTGGCTGGAGAGAATAACAGGAGATTGTGGAGCTTTTTACTTCTAAGGCATTTGCAAAAATATGTCCTAATGCTTAAATTATACAGCTCCTGGTAATCTTGGAAAAGTGATATGCTGCTTGAATCTCTTGTGGCTGGTAGTAATTAGGTGCTTATTTGAAGTCTCAGCAGTGATTGTGCCACAGTGAATTGCGTGACATTTCTAGAGGTGGCAGTGCGTAAGCACGTCACTTGCAGTCAGCCGCGAGTGCTCTCTTGGAGCACGGAGGGGCTGGGTTGGAGACCTCTGTTGCGAGTACTCTGTGGTTTTCAGTCTCTGAACTCTTAGTGTTCAGCCAGTAGGGATTGTCGTCTGCCATTCGGGTAAGTTCCTGGACATCTCAGAAGGCGGACGGACCTTGCCCAGGAGGAGGAGGATAGGGCTGTAGAGTGTGGTGTCCCTGACCTCTCACACTGCGTTCCAGCTCCACGGGCAGTCACTTCTCCATGTTGGGCATTGGAGACATCGTGATGCCTGGACTCCTGTTGTGCTTTGTCCTCCGTTACGACAACTACAAAAAACAAGCCAGTGGTGACTCCTGCGGAGCCTCTGGACCCGCCAACATCTCTGGACGCATGCAGAAGGTCTCCTACTTTCACTGCACCCTCATTGGATACTTCGTAGGTAAGAAAGCCAGAACCTGTGTTTGGTCCCCTCTCTGGCTGGCCTCCACCCCCTGGCATTAAGTCAGGTCTTCAGCTGCAGATGCTGGATGGAAGGGAGAACAGGAACTGGTTGCTGTTGACAGACAGCCGGCCGCACAGGGAATCCCTTCCCAGCCCCTGAGATGACAGGTGCTGCGCGTCCCGGCCAGCCCAGTGCTCTCTGTCCAGTGAGCACTGCAGTAAGAGTATGGTTTGGCCTCAAAGTCAAGAACACCTACCACGTAATAATCGTGGGTCAGGCAGTCTGTCTGCTCAATTAAAAGTCTTCAGCTTGAGTTTAATGGCTGTCATGTGTATTTTCCCTCATTTGTTCTGTCACCTCAGCCTCTCCTCAGGCTGTTTTTCTCTAGCCAGCTCACTCACAGGCCGACAGGAAGAGACCGTTGTAGTTGGGCTAGGAATAGCAGTGAGCTGTCTGCAGCTGCGGGAGTGCAGAAAGTGAGTGGGAAAGGAGCACCCCGCTCAGCATCAGCTCTTCGCTAATTCCATAGCGCTTTCATAGGCACGGATTCGTTTCAGTCCAAGGACTCTGGGGGGGTCCGGGCAAATGGTGGTGTCCCCACCAGATAGATGAGGAGGCTCCAAGAGGAGAAATGCCTTATTAACCAAGGCTACATAGCTCCTGTAAGCAGCAGAGCTGAAACCAAGCCCAGGTCTTTTGCCTCCACGTCTAACATTGTGTACAACAGTAGACGGGGAGACCAGCCACACTCAGGGCTGGGACCAGAGCACAGAGTGGGAGTTGGGCTGGTCACAGGTCCTTAGAATTGTAGAGTTTTTTGTTTTTTGACTTTTTAAAAAAGATTTTTATTCATTTATTTTTAGAGGGGAAGGGAGGGAGAAAGAGAGAAACATGAACATGTGGTTGCCTTTCGTGCACCCCCAGCTGGGACCTGGCCTGCAGCCCAGGCACGTGCCCTGACTGGGAATCAAACTGGTGACCCTTTGGTTTGCAGGCCGGCGCTCAGTCCACTGAGCCACACCAGCCAGGGTTGTTTTTGTCTTTTTTAAACTGTACGTACTATTTCATGTTTAAGGGCCCATTGCTGGGAATTTTATACCCTGCCCATTGGGTGGGCTGTGTCACATTAGATCTGCACAGTCTGAGGATGCCAAGACGGGCATCCAGGCAGCAGACCCTGTCCTCTCTCAGCGCTGGCCCCTTAGAGTCATTCACGAATGCTTCTCTGTCCTTGTAGGTCTGCTCACTGCTACTGTGGCATCTCGCATTCACCGAGCAGCCCAGCCTGCCCTTCTCTATTTGGTGCCATTTACCTTATTGCCACTCCTCACAATGGCCTATTTAAAGGTGAGAGAAGGAGTTATAAACCTGTGAAAGCAATAACTTGGCATTGATTCTGGACTTGGGTATGTATTCTCCTTGCGGGAGGTGGTTCTACTGAAGCCCCTGAGCTCTTGGTCTTGAAGGTGGGGTTTTCTTCTTTGGTGTTACTAACCTGATATTAGCATCCTCTTCCAGATTCTTGCAGCCCCTGGCAGAAAATGCTAATGACTTAAACTGCTACACCACCTGCTCATGGATAATTAACTGAGATCCCCAGCACCCAGCTGCAGACTTCCACTTCCTTAAAAACAGCCCCCTGTTGCCACCTGACAGCTTTTTTAATGCTCTGCATTAAAGTTTACAAATAGAGTGGGCAGAAACAGCACAGTGTTGATACCCCCCCCCCCCCAGCTTCTCTCCAGGGAGCTGCCTGCCAGGCAGGCTTAGTGCCACAGGCACTGTGAGTAGTTGCTTGGCCAAGTGGCTTTCCAGAACTACCTGGCACATAAAGCCTGCCCAGAGGTCGCTTCTACTCGGCCCCTTTCAGTACAGAAAACCAGACAAGGACTCTATAGTGAAGACTAGAGAGCGCAGGAGTTCTCTGGGGTCAGGGACGGGTGAGCACCATTGTTTATATTCCCTCTGCACCTCCATAGGGTGGGCAGGGCTCTATCCACGTGCTCTGGCCTGCCTGCTAGGTCTCTGCAGTGTGTTCTGGACACATCACCGGAACCTGTTTCTGCCTGAACGAAGGGAGTAGGTAGGACCGATAGGGCATTATTACATACACCTGGCCTCCCCATCGGGAGCTGCTCAGTTGACCGCTTCCCCCAGGCTAAGCCGCTGCTCAGCTCCTGCTGACCTGCCAAGACCACCCTGCATGCACAGGTTACACAGAGCACACTTCAGCATAAACCACTTTCTCCAGAGCGGAGGAGACTCCTGTTTTCTGTAATTCATTGAAACCAACATAGAAAGTCAAGAGAATATTTCTCAAATGAAGGAACAAGAAAAATCCCTGGGGGTGGAGGGTGGGAGGGCATGGAAACAGAAGTCATTTGCCTGATAAAGAAGTCCAAGAAATGGTCGGAAGGATCTTCAACCAAACTTAAGAGTGAGGTGGAGTTCTTAGGGAGAACACCAGTAAGAGTTAGCACCAGCAGACCTGAAGACTATAGTAACGGCGGGGGGAGGGGGGGGTACAGTAGAACGGATCAACAGCAGGTTAGCCAATGCAGAAGAACAGATCAGGGATCTAGAGGACAGAGTATTAGAAATCAACAAATCTGAACAGCAGAAAGAAAAGAATTTAAACAAGAATAGTGTAAGGGACCTCTGAGATAACATCAAGTGCTCAAATATTTGATTAGGGATCCTAGAAAGAAAAGAGAGAAAGAAACAGAAACTTTATTTAAAGAACTAATGGCTCAAACCTTTCCTGACCTGGGAGGGGAAACAGACGTCCAGGTCCAGGAAGCACAGAGTTCCAAACACAATGAACCACAAAGACCCACACAAAGGCACGTTGCAATTAAAATAGCAAAAGTTACAGAGACCATCTTAAAGGAAACGGAGAGAAAAACAAGAAAGGAACCAACAACCTAGAATAATTTACCCAGCAAAATCACTCTGAATTGGCGAGACAGTTTCCCAGACAAGCACAAAACTCCAGGACTTCATCACCATTAAACCAACTTTACAAGAAATGTTAAAGTCGTCTTTAAGTAGAAAAGGCAAGGCCATAACCAGAAATACCAAGTAGGAGAAAGGGGGAAACCTCAGTGCTGCCAGATAGTCAATAAATACAGCAAATCAGACAAAAGCTACTGTACAGGTTAAAAAAAAAGTATTACAACTACAATAAGTAGCGTGGAGATACACAACACAGAAAGATCTAAAATGTGACATCAAGAACATAAAGCATGGAGAGGGGAGTAAAAATGCAGTCTTGATACAATACACTTGAACTTCAACACCCATCAGCCTAAAATAGACGGCTGTAAACAAAGCAGGGTATACATCAACCTCATGGTAACTGACAACCTACAAAAGACACACAAAGAACAAAGAGAAATGAACCTAAACACACACAAGGGAAGAGATCAAGGAAAGAAGGAAGGAACAGAGGACAGACTGTGGGAGTTAAAGTGGCAGTAAGTACACACTTACCGATAAATACGAATGGGTTAAATGCTCTGGTGGAAAGACACAGGGTGGCTGAATGGATCCAGGAGACAACCGAACGTTACCTGTCTGTGTGCTGCACAAGAGACTCACTTCAAATCCAAGGCAGACTGAAAGTGAAGAGTTAGAACGAGATACTCCACGCAGACAGACACTAAAAGCTGGAGCAGCAATACTTAACATCAGATTAAATAGATTTTGAAACAGACAATGTGAGAGAGGACAAAGAAGGACATTATGTAACTAAGGAGTGATCCAAGAAGAGGATATAATAAATGTAAGTAGCTATGTGCCCGACATAGGAGCACCTCAACATATAAAGCAATTATTAGTGGACATAAAGGGAGAAATTCACATTGATAAAATATAGTAGAGGATTTTTTTAAAGATTTTATTTATTTAAGTTTAGAGAGGGGAACAAGAGGGAGAGAAACATCAATGGGTTGCCTCTCACATGCCCATACCTGGGGCATGGCCTGCAACCCAGGCACGTGTCCTGACTGGGAATCAAACCAGCAACCTTTCCATTGGCAGGACGATGCCCAACCCACTGAGCCACACCAGTCAGGGCTAGTAAGGGATTTTAATGCCCCATTCACATTGATGGATAGATTGTTCAGACAGAAAATCAGCAATGGAATAATGACCTTAAATGTCACATTAGACAAGATTACTTAGACATTTATAGAACGCTTCATCCAAAAACCACAAAAGACACTTTTTCAGGGTCACACAGAACCTTCTCCAGGATAGATGACACATTAGGTCACAGATCAAGCCTCAGTACAAGAAGATTGAAGTCACAGCAAGCATCTTTTCTGACCACAGTGACACAAAGCAAGAAATCAACTACAGAAAAAAAATGAAAATAAAAACAGGTTTTCAAAATGTATGGGATGCACCAAGAGCCGTTCTAAGAGGGAAGTTCGTAGCTGTATACAAGAAACAAACCTCAGTCTAAACTCATGCCCTGAGGGAACTAGACAAGAAACAAACAAAACCCCGGTGAGTACAAGGAAGGAAATAATTAAGACCAGTGTGGAAATAAGTGAAATAGAAGTTTAAAAGGCAATAGAAAAGATCAATAAAATTAAGAGCTGGTCTTTTCAAAAGACCAATAGATAAATCTTTAGCCGAACTCACCAAGACAAAAAGAAGCAGGATGTGGGTTTGCACCAGAACCTAACCGTGCTGGCACCTAGGTTCCAGACTTCCAACCTCCAGAACTCATAGAAATAAACTGTTTACAAGTGAAAATTAAAAAAAGCTCAAATAAAATCATAAATGAAAGGGAAGTAACAACTGATACCACAAAAATAACAAAGAATCATTAAAGAATACTATGAACAATTATGCCAGCAAATGTGACAATCTAAAAGAAATGGATAAATTTCCACAAGTATATAACCTCCCAAGACTGAACCAGGAAGAAACACAAGCTCTAAACGGACTATGAAATATTAGCAATAAAATTGAAGCAGTAATTTAAAAAAAAATAAAACTCCCAACAAATAAAAGTCCAGAACCACAGGGCTCTAATAGGTGAATTGTACCAAACATTCAAAGAAGAAAATTAATACTTATCCTTGTTAAACTATTTTTAAAAATTGAAGAGGAAGGGATGCCTAGAAACTCATTTTATAGGCCAGCATCACCCTGATACCAAAACCAGATAAAGACATTAACCCCTCCCCAAAATAAAATAAAATGGCAGCTCATTATGCTCTGTAAACATAGATATAAAATTTTTCAACAATTAGCAAACCAAATTCAGCAATACATTAAAAGGATTATATATAGTGACCAAGAGGGATTCATCCCAAGGATGGTTGAACATCCATAAATCAATCAATGTATCACATCATGTTAACAAAATAAGGGATAAAACCATATAATCTTCTCAGTAGGTGCATCTGATGAAATTCAACATCCTTTGATGATAAAAACTCAACAAAGTAGGTAAAGAAGGAACATGTATCTCTCTCAATATAATAAAGACCATACAGACTTACAGCTAACATTATACTTCATGGTGAAAAGCTGAAAGCCTTTCCTCTAAGATCAGGAACAAGACAAGGGTGCCCACCATTACCTCTACTCAACATAGCATTCGAAGTCCTACCCATAGCAGTCAGACAAAACAAAGAAAGGAAAGGTATCCAGATTAGAAAAAAAAGAAAGGAAACTCGGTACCTGCAGATGACATGATACTGTGTATAGAAAACCCTAGACTCCACCAATAAACTACTTGAGCTGACACATGACTTCATGCGTTGCAGGATGTAGAGTCCATGTACAGAAA
>VMDR010008042.1:0-37977 GCA_007922815.1 Macrotus californicus
AAATGGCAAATCTAAGCTCTTTAAGACATACTCGAAGCCAAATTCTTGCTCCAGAAAATGTTAGAATTTCTCATTATTTACTTTAATAAAGTGCTGTCCCTGTTCCTGCCAGTCCCTGACTTCTCAGGTTTATAGTAGAGGCATGTGTAGTTGGAACCATTTTATTGTTTGGTAGGACAGATTCAAACCCAGCCTTACCTTTTATTGATTTTTAAGAGTTATTTACCAATGACAAGGAGACCATACCTGTGAAGGAAATTTGTACCTTAATCTATGAAGACATTTCAGAGTTCTCTTTGTTCCTTGGTTGAATATGTGTGGACTGTCATGTAATCAATGGTTTGAATTCTTGGTTTATATCCTAATTTATCCACGTCTTAGACCTAATAAATGATACTTGTTTACTAAGAATTTAATAATTAAGGTTCAGGCCCTGGCTGGTGTAGCTCAGTGGAATGAGCACGGGCTATGAACTAAAGGGTCACTGGTTGGAATCCCAGTCAGGGCACATGCCTGGGTTGCAGGCCAGGTTGCCAGTAGGGGGCGCACAAGAGGCAACCCCACATTGATAATTCTCTCTTTTCCTTCCCTTCCCCTCTCTCTAAAAGTGAATAAATACAATCTTTAAAAATTTTTTTTAAATAATTAAGATTCATTTTGAGTTGAAGTCATCCACAAAAAAAAGGCAAGTGAATGATGTTTGCCCCAAGTGACCATAAGACCTTCTTACATAATGTTTTATTTTACTCAAGTTTAATCCTTGAGAGATATGTGTGCATATTTTTTCTAAAAATATTTTAATTTTTTATAAAATTATTAATTTTTCTACACATATTTTTTCTAAAACTAAAATATTTTTATTACTTAACTAGAGGTTTTTCCATTTATACAAGAAAATTCAATTTTTCCTGTCACTAATTTTAAAAATGTAGAGTATTCTTATATATATAGAAATAAATGAGAGATTTGGCTCATACCCACTGAGCTGTGTTCCAGTCATGTCTGCTGATAAAAATTCTTTTCTCCTACATAAAACTTCTGTATACCTGGTTGAAAAATATATCATAGAAAATCAATGTATTTTATTTTAAATATGTATAATGCATTTCTCCAAACACTTATTGCCCATTAAAATTCCCCTACCTGGATAGTGTTACATGTAGAGAATGACTTTGGAAAAGTAAATCCTTTTGAAACTAATATGTGTAACTAAATCATATGGTTCGTTGAAAGGTCACATAGTCCAACTTATTTTATGTTGACTGAACGTAAGTTGGCAAAGCACATGATTTTAAAAAAATAGATGCGTGGTCTATTTTAAAGTAATTGCTAGTGTAGTAACCTGTGCCACATGTTTATTACATAAATCTGGATGGATAGTAGGATAAATTATGTCCTCCAAAAAATAAGTCCATAGAGTAAATATAACCCAGAACAGAGGTGACATTTTTGCCTCACAGTTTAAAGGATTTTTATAAAGACATTACATTTTCACTGCTAAGTTTCAAAAGAGGATCTCAAACCTTTACCTTTGAATATAATCTGTTGATGTAGCAGTTTTCTGTTTTGGAGCCAGCACTTTTGAAGGTATTAGAACAAACTCACTTCTTACCTCCACCAATAATTCAAAGGTAATAATATGCCACATATCCATGTTCCATTTGCCTATTTAAAGGTGTATCACATTAGTAGATTTATTAGAAAAGTAAAATGTATTAAAGCAATGTCACCTTTAAAATTTTATCAAAAAATCGGAAGTCCGAGAACATGAATTTGATTCTAACCTTCACTTTTTTTCAAGTACATGAAGTATATGTAGTGTTCAAGAGGGTTTCAGAAAACCAGATGTGTTTCTCAAACCCAACACCTGGAATGTTTCTGGAGACCTGTTTTGTTCAAAGACTAAGTGTAGAAAATAATTCCTATCTTATGGATAATAAAACAAATGATATATATATATGAAAATATTTTGCAAACTACGCTTAAAATTGTCCACCGTCTGATAATTTCCTTTCCTTCCACTCTCTGGAAGAATGATCATGAGAAAGTCATTTAACTTCAAGGAATCTCAATTTTCTTATGTGAAAGATGAAGCAATTAGACTCTGTGATATTTAATATTCTATCATTTTTATGGGAAAAATCTTCTTCAAACACAAAGATATGAATATGCACAAAATTTCTGTATAGACAATTAAAAGAGTATCTTTTTTTTAACATTATAAGATGGTGACCTTCTAATCTTTGTTCATCTGGAATCCTATTTATCTTCACCCTTTTAAGATTAATTTAGAATCAAGACCAGATGTCCCAAGGCCACCCATTTCTATATGCAGAGCTGACAATTTAATTACCAAATTTTCAACAAAATGTCTTGGTTGGGTTTGCAAATATTTATAGAAAAACATGAAATATAAAAACCATACAAAAATTTATATGTAAATTTAGAATATACTTATAAAAAGTGAGCATTTATATTTGAATATCAACAGATAATCTTGGCTAAGGGACACTAATATAACAAGATGCTGCGTGAAATAATGATAATGCATCAGGCTTATTTTAGCTTTGACATTTAATACCTTTGACCTTGGTCAAGTGACTTGACTTCTTGGATCTTCATTTCCTCATCTAAAATGGAGACCTTGGATTAAATGAGCTCCAGGATGTCATCCAGTTCTGAATGTTGCATTGCTCATAAATGTGAATGTGCAGATCATAGATCATATTCAAATACAGAGAAACCTGCTCTGTAATTTCCAGTTAAGAGTCTTTTAGACCATCCAGTTGTATGAAGTCCCAGAGGATATAATATCTACTTTCCAGGATATTGAACTTTGTAGTTGCATTCAGACCACGGGTGCTGGTCTGGAGGCTAGTAAGCTAAATTTTCAGTACCTAGTGCCTGGTCTCTCCCTGCCAAACTTAGTAATAATAAGGTACATGCCTCTCTTTTCTTTTGTCCTGCCTTTTCCTGGTCTCCCAAACTTCTAAAATATAAAACCCCTGGTTTGGAGAACACTACTAAAGAAGACAAAGAATGGACAGGGGCTAGCATTGACGGGGTCCTGCTAAGTGTCGGGCACAGTGTGCCCAGGATGGCATTGAGTATGACATGCTGTTATTACAACTAATATTAAAAACAATTAATCATTACAACAACTCTATAAATAATCTCCCATTATCACAGGAGGTAAAATAACTACTGATAGCTCATAACTTCCACAAAGTCACATAGCTAGTAACTGTTAAAAAAGAAAACCCTTGAATCCCAGATACCAAGTTCATGCCACACTACTGATCCGTCTCAGAAACAAAGTATTGATACCCTCAGAACTTAAGTGTGTGCCACAAAAGTAGGAGTCACCAGTGTTTTGTCCAATCACTTGGCAGAAAAGGCAATAGAATGTGAAGTGCAGCACAGATAATATAGCCAATAATATTCTAATAACTGCCCGTACATGTGGGGCCAGGCGGGTTCTGGAACTACAGGGGACACTCTGTAAAGTGTGATTGTGCGACCACTCTGCTGTTCACCTGAAACTAGCACAAAACAATATTAAATGTTATTTAAATTACAAATGTTATTTGTAATGACAGTTACAATATTAACGAATTAAAAAAAAATTTAAAACGCAGCGCTTTCAATTTTAAGTTTAAAACAGTAGAAGAGATCTATAAAACACTTTCCTCAATCACAATACGTACAAATAGTTGGTCATTCCATATCCATTATAGGTTATGTTTTCTAAGAATACTTAATCACATGTTTTGGACTAAAAACAAAACATAATCTCTATACACTATACATACATGCCTACAGCAACATTGGAGAAATGTACCCAAAAAGGTAAAAATTAATGAGGGAACAAATGTCAAATCCCTGTTCTGCTCCAGTGCCAGGCACTGAAAATACAGTGTGAAAAAGGCAGACATCAGTTACCGCCCACACGGTACCTACAATATACTAATTAGTTTGTCATCACTGCATAATGGGAATATAAATGAGTTTTTTGCCTTTTCCTCATGTTATAAATAATTTATAATATAACTCTATTTTACAATCAGAAAAATATTATAAAATAACCTTTTATCTTTTATAGTTGTGCATAGAATGAACATTGATTTCTTTCTGCCTTCTCTGGGCAATGCTACAGTTAACAAAAGCTATGAATTTTTTTAAATAAATTACTTTAGAGAACCTCTGCACTGTCATTTTTATCTGTATTTATTTCATTGTGGAAAATAAAAATTATAGAAAGAATATATTAAAATAATTTACATTAAAATATATTTGTGAAAAGAAAAATCCTCATTTTTATATTTCCTCTATTTTATAGCTAAATAAGCTTAATATCCAGTGTCTCTTCAACCTAATATTCACCCCTAATCCTAACTTTCTATCTCCCTAATTCTCATCATTTTTTTGTTTTTACTTGATTGAAATTAAATGTACAGCTAGTCATTCTCAAACATATCCTTAACTTTTTCTCAGAATATTTAATTATTCATTCAGTGCATCTACTTATTTATGTCCAACCCCTCATGTTGTGTTTGTACGTTCCTTTCATTCTGAATGTGGTGCATGTTAAAGGTGTTTTAATGTATTAGGGAGCAGGTGGCAAACACAAGGCCCTCAGGCGGAATCTGGCCCTCGACCTTGTTTTATCCCTCCCAGCGCCTTGTTTCTACCTGAGCTCTCTCGCTTAACTCTTAAGAAGTAGTTACAAAATATAACCAGAGACACTGAAATTAAGAACAATCTAACAATAGCCAGAGGGGAAGGGGGAAGGGTTTTCAGGAACCACTATAGAGGACACATGGACATAACCAAGGGGGAGGGTGGGAGCAAGGGAGGGAGGGGGCATTGGCTGGGGGTGGGGGGAGTGGTGGGGATAAAACGCAGACAACTGCAATTGAACAATAAAGTAATAAAATCTTTCTAAAAAGAAGTAATTACATTTATACAGTCCTAAAATTATATCTGGCCCTTTGAAGACGTCCCACAAGGCTGAAGTGACCCCCAGTGAAAATGAGTTTGACACCCCTGTATTAGACTCTCCTTGTAGATACGAGTTTCTTAAGGTCACAGTCAAGTTTTTTTAACTAATTGTTTCTAGAGAAGCATGCTTTACCTTGTTTCTAGAGAGCATAATTTCAAAATCATATATGAAACACAACTTATTTTTGAATTAGCAATTTATTGATATGTCTTAATATAAGAACTAGCTTAGAATCCAACACCAAAATGCAGTGACATTATTGAGATTTTTTTTACCTGGTACTATAAATGTGTAAGTAAGTTTCTAGTACTTCAATATAAGGGAGAGTATATACAGAAATAAGTAGAATAAATACCTTGGTTTAATGACCTCTTTAATTAGGATTATAATTTATATGGTGATTGCTTTAAAAATTAAATATAGGTAGAAGTTATTTTTTTATTGTTGATCAAACAAGCCTAAGTGCCCACTTTAAAAGTCACGCAGTCCTCCATGGACTGTCACAAGGCGCAGCCTTCAGCCCAGCTCGAATCTCTTCAGCAGAGGCTACATCACAGCTCTCCTAGACATTTTTATTTTTTGTATCACTGCCATTCCTTGATTTGTCAGTTTTCGACATTATGTATTGACTTCCGACATTAAAAAACGCAGTTTTAACATGAAGCCAATACGAGCCTGTCTTTCTTCTTTCCAGCTTTATCATGTTTTATGTCATATTTTATTAAATAAAAACTGCATAAATCTTTCCGTCACTATGTAAATATTGACTGCTGCTGATACAGATGGTATAATAGGAGTGATCATATTTTCTTTTTAGTAACATGGGCTGTTCTTTTAGGAACTAATAATTGTGTCCATTTAAACGGTTCCTTAGTAGTTTTCACATACCTACCATTAATTTTTCCCAAACTTTGTAATTAAATTTTAAAATTTATTTTAGTACTATTTTCCAGAAGGTCAAATACATCCCATATTATACAAGGGTTTTTTTTGTTGTTGTTTTGCTTTGTTTTGTTCGTTCGCTAGAGCTTT
Organism: Macrotus californicus; assembly: GCA_007922815.1. Classification (NCBI taxonomy): domain Eukaryota; kingdom Metazoa; phylum Chordata; class Mammalia; order Chiroptera; family Phyllostomidae; genus Macrotus; species Macrotus californicus. Next base: position 6,035 of record VMDR010008042.1, read on the forward strand.
CTCTCCTGGAATTTTCTGGTGTCCAATTTCGAATGATTGCTCTCAAGGTTTGGTACACAGCTACGGTTCAGCTTCCGTCTCTCCTGCGCTCAGTCCTATTGTGATATTCCCATCGTTCCTCGTTCTCTGTACACGCACGCACGGCACATGCACATCAGCACATTCTTCAGTTAGTTTCTAAAACAGGTTGTAAAGAATTGAAAAAATACTTTTTAAAGTATTTGTTTTTCAGGTCTTTACTGTTTGAAATGTTTTCTTTTTCTTTGCCCTCACTTTATTCATACTTTGGTCAGGTAAAGTATTCTAGGTTGAACATCGCTAAGAACATTAAGGTTCTGTTGAGCTTCTAGCTTTTCATGCTGCTTTTACCAGGAATCAATTCCATGCTTATCCTCAGTCTTTTCCATGGACTCTTTCTTGTCCGCCCCTCGGCCTTGGCGTTCCAAAAGCACACAGTGATAGACGTTGTTACAGGGCTTTTGGTTGGCTGGTTGGCTAGGTGGCTGGTTTTTTCTTCTTCCATTTATTGGACTGGGCTCTCAGTGGGTCCTTTCAATCCAGAGACATAATTTTCATTTTTTGAGAATTGTCTTGTGTTATGTTTAAAATAATTTCCCCCTAACCACTTCCAATTTATTGATTTGTGCAAAACTTACCCTTATTTGGATATTGGACACCCATGTAAGAATTGTCTTTTTTTTCAATCTTTTCTTCATTTAGAGGGGTTTTTTTACTTTCTTTGAAAATTATTTATGTCTTCCCAGTCTTCGCCAATATATTTTTGTTGTGTGTGCTCGTCTTTTGAATTTGTAAGAGCTATTTCTCCTTGAAATATTAATTTGTGACAGAATCATTTACTTGTTTTATCGATGCAATATCTTCTCTTAACTTTCTGCAACTAGTAAATATGATTGATTTACTAGTAGTAAATATGCTTGCCATTAGAAAATCCCTTCTAATTGTTGCATTGATTCTGAATCTTCTGGGTCCTTTTGTCTCTTTTAGTCTCTGCAGTTTGTTTCAGAGGTGTCCGTCAAGTGGCTGCCGGGGCACTAAAAAGCTGAGTACAAACTCTGAGAGCAGGAAGGGTTTCCAAGCCTAAGGGGTCTTGTCTGCTTCATTATGGAATTCCCCAAACGTTCGTATCTATTGGTTTTTTCCTCTGGAGCTATTGCTGTCTTTATCAAAGCCACATGCCTTTTTTTTCTTGAGACTGAGCGGCAGGAGATTGTTCTATGAGGACCTGTGTAAAGCCAAACAGTTCTGTGTGATCAGGTAAGTGTGAGAAATTTAGAACTTTACAGCATTTTCTCTTGAAAAATCACTGTGTGCACTAGTCTGTGAAAGACTGACGACTGTCATTTAATTCAATATATTCAAAAATTATGTGACCTAGGCCCATTTTATCTTTCGGGTCTCTCCATTTTCTTTTTGAAGAGGAAGAAAAGAGGCGTATATGGGATTGTACACCTTGCGATTATTAAATCCAATATATCAAAAATATCATTTCAATGTGTAATCAATAAAAAATATTTATGAGATAGTCTTTTTTTTTTTACTATAAGTACATTTGACATTTATGGCCTTTCTTAATTTGGTCCAGCCACATGTGAAGGGTTGAATAGCTGCATGCAGGGAATGGTTACCATATTGGTCAGCCAATACATAAATCAAAGATTTCCACCGATGGGCTTAATATACATGAGAGGTACTATTTGTTTACTTGGAAGGACTAAGTTTGCTTTACTTTATAGATAAAAATTTTAAAGCAGGAACTTCCCATGAACAATTCTAGATTTCTAGATATTTTTGAAAACTGAGAGGTTTGGGTGATACAGGTCTATGTAGCCACTGGGCAAGCCGTGATCATTCTGGCTGATGCTGCGCAGCTGGTCACACTGACTTGCAGAGCGTTTCACATGCTGACATTACCTGCATGGCCCCCATAAGTAATTTAAGTTTACAACTCTTCCTCTTTTTCTTACAGATGAGAAAACTGGGACTCAGAGAAGTGAAATCATTTCATTCAAGCCAGAGCTGGGTACAGAGCTAACACTGAAACCTGAGTGCACAGTAATGTTTTCCCAGGATATCTCACTGTTTTCCTAGGTAGAAACTAAAATATTTTTCCATTTTAATTCACCTATATTTTTATTCCTCCATGGACATTTAGAACAACTGCCCCAAATCTTTTCTATGAAAACAATTCACGTACTTAAAGATGACCAGAGTCTGGCTAATCTTATCTTCTCTTTCTCTGGTAAAACCAACCTTAGTTTTATATCTTAGTTTAGTTTAGAACAATGAAAAAGTACATTGTTTTGAACTTTTAAATTTTATATGGTTCTTGGCTAGCCCTGGTGTGGTTTATTCAGAATAAAACTGTTTAAAAATTAAGTGTTTTACGTGTATCAGATTTCTTTGATAACAGTATTCTAAAACCAAACACAAAGCAATTACTCTACTCATCATTCTCTTAAAGTAACATGAGATTGGTGTTTAAAAGGGGAGGCTGGGTGGAGGTAGGCAAAGAGGAGGGACATGGGGGGCATCTGTAATGGGATGAACAATAAAAACGTATATTAATAATTTTATACATAAATCCAGACACAAAAGGGAACACATACAATTCCATTGCTATGAATTTCAAGAACATGTTGAACGAACTGATGGCAAAAAAAGTCAGAATAGTGGCTGCCCCCTTGAGAGAAAGAGGTATATTAATCTGGAAAGAGCATAAGAGACCTTCTGGATTGCTGGACCTAATAGATATTTTGGTGTGAATGGTATTACACGCATGCATATAGTTACACACATATGCAAAAATTTATTACTTGAGATGACAGCCATTTACATCTTATTATATGTATATTGCACCTCAACTTCAAAAAAAAGGAAGAGTATGCTCCTCTGATTGATTCTTAGTTTATTTGTTTTAATTTTCAACTAAGGTGTATAATGGAGTCAAGCAATTAAAGTAATAAGCAATAGAGCTTAGTAAGTCTAAGGACATGAAAAAGTAGAAGTATAAAGATGTACTCATATGAATGTCAGTCCACAGAAGAAGTGATACATGGTAATCAGACCTTATATATGCTAAAATATCCAATCCTCTCATTTGGGGTATTTTAAAACCAGATTTTACATCTGCTTGTGCCCTGGGACATTCAGACAGTGACTGATGCCAGTAAGCCTAACGTGTGACAAATACAGGCAAATTGCCTTTTTTCTGGTTGGTTTATTTTGTTTAAATTGTATTAAGTACTTAAATAATTGGATTAAATATGCTGAAAGCCAAATGAAAGTAAAAAATATTGCAAAGGAAAGGAGAAAGCATATTTGCCTTTATTCTTAAGCCAGTGGAATATGGCACAAAATTTAGCCTGATTGACCATTGAAGTTGTTTGTTCTGGACTGAGTGAGAGGCATGCTCCCAGTCCTCAGCCACCACAAACACTAGGCAGTCACTGGAATGTCTCTCGTGGCATGGTTGTGGGCTTACACTCTGTTGCTTCTCCTAGAATTATAATCATTAATTGCTTAAGAGTTCATTCAGTTGAAAATATTTTCCATCAAATTCTATTCTCAAATAAGTACTTGGAATAAAATGGGAAGCAGTGAGGGGTTATTAAAGTGTGGCTTTTAAAAAGCAAACTTTAACTGTTTCAGACCCTACCTTAAGCTGTGCCCATTTCAAATGCCACTTATAAGGGGGGTTGATTTTCATTCATGAACACAAAATTGTTTCTGCACTCGTACCATTTTATTCGTGCGGGTTTATGGCACTTTAAACAATTTTTTTAAGGACCTTAAGACAGAGAAACCTCACAATCTTTGCTCGTTAATCCAGAAGCTTCCTTCAAACAAGACTGCGGGGCATAGATTCCAGTAGAAAATCACTTTCAAACAATCATTTTCTTTCTGATGATGTTTCAACAATGTAAAGTTGACCAATTTTTCAAGTTACACGAAGAGCAAAGAGGAATGCATTTTTAGATAAATTTCACTCTTTATATCTAAGTCTTTAAATATTAATGTTTTTCTTTACTCTTGCTGGAAGTCATAAATCGTCACCCTCGGGTAGAGGGAGGGAAATAATTGAGAAGAGCTTGTTCCCTGTTCCCTCGCCCATTGATCTCCCTGTATTCAGAAACTGTTTATATAAATGGGGTATTTGCTCTTTAAGCTTTATTTACAGATTTTGCCAGATGAGCCCTGTACCCAGCAAACTATCATTATGGATATCCAGCTGTTACCAGAAATCTTGGTATGCATAGCCTTGGAGCCTGAAGTATGTTTAAGCAGCAGCCACTGGTAAGCTTAAAATAATATCAACTATTAAAAATTGGTAAACCCACTGAGAAACGGCTGCCGATTCATGAAGACCATAGAATTACGGGGATGAATGTGCCCTTAATAAGTCTTCCCACATTTTTCTCCACTTCAGACTCAAGTTGGCCACACTTAAATGACCCTAAATGGAAGAGACATTCTGTGTTCTAAAGACCAGCCATTACAGGGACTTAATAAGCCCCTCTAGGAACGTATTATGATGTTCCACCACCCTTCTTTTCAGAATATGTCTCCTTATTCTCAATCAAAGGCCCTCTGGTTGCAGTTGAAACCTGAGCTAAATCTGTGATGTTTCTACTTTTTGAGGAAATGGAATATTTTCTGGCCTTGTTTTCCATGGCCTGGAACTCCAACCTCTAAAACAGAGAAACCCTTTGAGGGTTAGAAGGCACGGGGTGGTTCCCCCATCCGCCTTCACCACTGCTGCCTCCTACCCTCCCCCACAACACACAAGCCGTCACTTTTCTCCTCAGCCTCTTTCTCGGCATACCGTTGTGATTTCATTCCCCAACATCACCGAATATCTCCCTGACTCCTGGTTTAGCAAAAACAGACTAGTGCAAGTTGAACTAAAATTCTCTGAACAGTTGACAGGGGTGTCTCTTTGACCTTCTATGGGAGTGCCCCTCAGCTGGTGAAATGTCAGGATCAAGGACCAGGAGAGGAGCCCAGTAATGAGGACAGGAGAGCCCAAGAACACTGCAGCAGAGCCCAGTCTCACAAGCTGGCTTGAGTGCAGAAGCACATCACAGTGGGAGTGAATTTAGCTCTGTGTCGAAGGCTGAGGCACTAGAACTGCTTAAATACTCTCTCTTGCTTCAGGTCACAGTTGGTATTCACAACGAAGAGAACAGTGGGCTCGTTGGTATGTATACCATTGCTATCACATGATGAGGCCAGGGAGGGCCAATCTAGAAAACAGTCCAGACCCGACAGAACTGTCTACAAAGTAACAAAAATATTAAATATCCAATGGGGTTGTTGCATAAACCATCGCAACTCAATGGAATATTATACAGTCATTCAAAGTTATGACTGTGAATATACAGTAGCATGAACACATATTATGATATTAAGAGTATTTATGTGGTAGTGCTGTCATAACAAAATAGCACAGAGGGGGAGGGGCATTAAACAGTATAAACTTATTTTCTCATGGTGCTGGAGACAAGGTGTCCGAGATAAAGGTGTCAGCAGATTTGTTTTCTCCCGAGGCTGCTGTCCTTGGCTGGCAGATTGCCACCTTGTGGTGTCCTCACCTGGTCTTCCCTCTATGTCTGTGCATCCCTGTCTATCCATGTGTCCAAATTTTCTCTTTTCCTTAGGAAGCCAGTTAGACCAACAGCCTGATTTTAAATTAATTAGCTCATTTAAAGACCTAGCTCTAAATACAGTAACTTCCTGAGGCACTGGTGATCAGGGCCTCAGACCATGAATTTGGGGCATATAGTATTCAATTAACAGCCTGAGAAAAAAGAAGGGGGTGTGCTAAAAATAAGTGAAAATGATGTGGTCTCAAGCATCTAGCAGGTGCAAAACTTCTTACATATTAATTCTTCCAGATTTCACAAGAACACAGGCCACTATTTAAAGAGAAGAAAGTGGAGTGCTTAAAGAATTTACCGAATCACTTGTAGTTATTAGCTATAGAAACTGGGTTTTAAAAAGCCAGGATAGGGAACTTCTGGCCAAGATGGAGGCATAGGTAGACACACTGTGCCTCCTCACACAACCGAAAGAAGGACAATAACAAATTTAGAAACAAAAAACAACCAAAACAGACAGAAAATCGAACCGTATGGAAGTCCGACAACCAAGAAATTAAAGAAGAAACATTCATCCAGACCGGTAGGAGGGGCGGAGAGGACTCGTGTGGAGGGGCGGTGGCTGGCGGACTGGGGAAAGGCGTGGCTGGCCGGGAGAGGTGGTGGCTGTGGCCCAGGAGTCCACTCCCTCTTGAGGATAAACTGGGAGGAACAACTGGGGAACGAGGGAGACCCTGCAACCCAGAGTTCCTGCGCGGGGGCGGGGGGGCGCGATAAAACATCAAAGCCTCTGATTGAAAAGTCCTGTTGGGGTTGAGGTGGCAGCAGCAGGAGAAACTCCCAGACTCACAGGAGAGTTCATTGGAGAGACCCACAGGGTCCTAGAATGTACATAAGCCCACCCACCTGGGAATCAGCACTGGAATCAGCACCAGAAAGGCCCAATTTGACTGTGAGTAGCATGGAAAGTCACTGAAAACCGGCAGAGAGAGGAGCAAGAGCCATTGTTCCCTCTTGGGCCCCTCCTCCACAAACAGCGTCACAACACAGCAACGTGGCCGCCCTGCCCTGTTGAACACCTAAGGCTCCACCCCTTCCTACGTAACAGGCATGCCAAGACAACAAAAATGGCCCAAATGAAAGAACAGATCAAAGTTCCAGAAAAAATACAACTAAGCGATGAAGAGATAGCCAACCTATCAGATGCACAGTTCAAAACTCTGGTAACCAGGATGATCACAGAATTGGTTGAATTTGGTCACAAATTAGATGAACAAATGAAGGCTACGATAAGGGAAATGAAGGAAAATGTACAGGGAACCAACAGGGATGGGAAGAAAAACGGGACTCAAATCAATGGTGTGGACCAGAAGGAAGAAAGAAACATTCAAGCACAACACAATGAAGAAACAAGAATTCAAAAAAATGAGGAGAGGCTTAGGAACCTCCAGGATGTCTTTAAACATTCCAATATCTGAATCATAGGGGTGCCAGAAGGAGAAGAGGAACAGAAAGAAATTGAAAACTTATTTGAACAAATAATGAAGGAGAACTTTCCTAATTTGGCAAAGGAAATAGACTTCCAGGGAGTCCAGGAAGCTCAGAGAGCCCCAAAGAAGTTGGACCCAAGGAGGGACATACCAAGGCACATCATAATTACCTTACCCAAGAGGAAAGATAAAGAGAGAATCTTAAAAGCAGCAAGAGAAAAGGAGACAGTAACCTACAAAGGAGTGCCCATCAGACTGTCAGCTGATTTCTCAAAAGAAAACTTACAGGCAAGAAGGGGCTGGCAAGAAGTATTCCAAGTCATGAAAGGCAAGGACCTACATCCAAGATTACTCTATCTAGCAAAGCTATCATTTAGAATAGAAGGGCAGATCAAGCGCTTCCCAGATAAGGTCAAGTTCAAGGAGTTCACCATCACCAAGCCCTTATTGTAAGAAATGTTAAAGGGACTTATTTAAGAAAAAGAAGATCAAAACTATGAACAGTAAAATGACAACAAACTCACAGTTATTAACAACTGAACCTAAAACAGAAACAAAAACAAACAAGCAAACAATTAGAACAGGAACAGAATCACAGAAATGGATGGAGATCACATGGAGGGTTATCATCAGGGGAATGGGTTGGGAGAGAGGGGGAAAAAGTACAGGGAATGAGAAGCATAAATGGTAGGTAAAAGATAGACAGGCAGAGGTTAAGAATAGTATAGGAAATGTAGAAGCCAAAGAACTCATATATATGACCCATGGACATAGACTAAAGAGAGGGAGTGTGGGGGGGGGGAAGGGATGTGCAGGGTGGAGGTGGGGGGAAGATGGGACAACTGTAATAGCATAATCAATAAAATATATTAAATTTTTAAAAGAAGCCAGGATAATTCAAAAGTTTATATCTTTCCACCATGCTAGGTTGACTGTTATACTGATGGGCTTATGATAAGTTACAATAGTTACTGTATATATATATGTGTATACATATATATAGTTATTTTATAACAACAAACAGAGAAATAAACAGATGTAGTTGAAATTAAATATATGCTAAAACACATTGCTGGGTGCCATGGGTTCTAGGTGGACATGAAAAAGAATAAAACATAGTCCCTATTCTTCATAAGGGAAACGTGCTGTGCAAACTCATAAACACCTACAGTTAAGGAAAGTTATGATACCCACATAAGGGTTGTGAGAACATAGAACTTGTTTCGCTTATTCATATTCTGCCTACAAGGAAATCTTTGTAAAGCCATCCAGAATTTTTCTGTATTGTGTATTGGTATGCATTCATGAATTCAATCACATTTCTTTTGACTTTACCATGTTTCAGACGTGGGCATAGAGCTGGGTACATAGCCATGAATAGGACACACAGAGTGGGCATAGAAAATAATACAAAAATTAATAAATGATAATAGAAGGAAAAGGTCTGTGTTTCTCATATTTACAATTGTAAACCTACTTTTGCCCCACTCTGTATATGGATGTTTGTGGCTTTCATATTTGGAAGAGAGTGTTTTCAAACGTGTGGTCTTGATACTATAATGCTTAGAAATCACTTAGAATCCTTGTTTAAAAACACAGATTTCTGGGTCTGATTCTGAACTTACTAAACCAGATTACTCATGGGTTGGGACTGGAAATCTTTATTTTTAGGAGCTCCCCACCTAACATTTGTGATCCACTGGTCTACAAGGAGAGTCAATAAATGGGATGGATCCTGGTGTAGGTTACTGTTGCTGCACACCAAATTACTCTCCAAATTTACAGCGTAAATCAACAAATATTTATGAGTTCACAGTGTCCATGGGTCAGGAAGCTGGGCACAGCTTACATGGGTGCTCTCTGCCTCAAGGTTATTCACAAAGTTGCTGGGCTGCTGTCTCCTCCACAGGCCGGCCATGGAAGATCAGCTTCCACATGCAGTCACACAGATGTGGGCGGATTCCGTCCCTCATGTGTTGTAGGAGCGAAGGCCTCAGTCCCTGCCTGGCTGTTGGCTGGAAGCCCCTTTGCTTCTTAGAGGCCTCTCCCTAGGGCAGCTCAGGGCATGACAATGAGAGAGGGCAAGCAAAAGAGAAGCCAGAGTCTCTGGGGGCCTAATATTAGAAATGCTGTCCCACCATGTTTGTCATATTAGATTCATGAGAATCAAGTTACTAGGTCCAGCCTACATGCCAGTGCAGGGGCTCCATGGGGGCGAGAATTCCCGATGTGAGATGATCATCAGCCCTCTAAGAGGGTGCACGGCCCAAGTCCCTCATGTAGACATGGAGGGTCAGCAAACAGCATCGAAACTCAGACCTGAAGGGGAAGTAGCTCGATAAAATGGGCTGGAAAGAAGAGGCAAAGGACCATTCCAGAAAATGACGAAAGCACTACAAAAGCCCAGAGTTCAGGGAACTCAGGGCCACCTTTTATCTTTTAGAGGTCTCAGTTGTGTCCAGAAACACAGTTCGTGCGCATTTCTGGGTACTCAAGAATAAAATTTCATCTCTGCATAACCAGGATCTAGGAATTTTTTTAATCCACAAAATGCCAAATCTACTGCAGTCTTTCATGAAATCAAAACCTGCTCAGGTTTTGTTATTAAAAAAATATTTTCAAGCATGAAAATATTTTAAAAATATATTAGTAGAAACAAGCTGCGCCTCCTTCTTTCAGTCTTTGTTGGGACGGAACCCTTTCACTCACAGAGTCTTGCCTTCATTGTCACATTTCAGCCTCAGTGCCCTGTCATGCAAACGTGGCTCAGGTATGGGCCACAGATTAAAAAGAAATACTGAGTATTTGTCCTCTTTGTTGCTCACTGAAAATATTTCTCTTCACAGAAGCATAAATACTTGCTTTTCTTTTATCCTCATCTGGGTGGCAGGGTGGATTGAAATAAATTCATTTGGATTTTCAGTCTTGTATCATGTAACCCAAATTCAAAGTGGGGGACTGTGGTGTCCTGGCAAGGGCTCTGACCTCAGCATCTGGAAAACTCGGCTTTTTCTGGTCTTGGTGCAGCCACTAACTTGATGAGTGAGCATGGGTAATTCAATTAACTTCGCAAGGCCTGTGTTCTGATCTGGTAAATAAAGAGTTTGAGTGAGACCAGCAGTTCTAAAACTGTGGTCCCTGGTCCAGTGTGCCCACATCACCTGGGCACTCACTAAAAACGCACATTGGAGAGCTCACTCTCAGTCTACTGAGTCTGAAATCTGAGGGGTGGGGTGCAGGGCTCACTATTTTAACAAGTGATCCAGTTCCTTCTGATAACATGCATACCTTTGACAGCCAGTAAGCAAGATCATCTCAGATCTTTTCCAACCTAAAATTTGTAAGATTCATAAACATTTAAGGATAGCAAAAAATAATAAAAATAGTAAAGTTTTCCAAAAAATATTAAGATTCTGTTTGGGTTACCCAAAGTAGAAGCTACCATAGAATATTCTATCACATAATCATTAAGAGAGACAGATGTGTGCCTATTCGTTATCTGTGCATATTATTTAGTATTGAATAGACAAGTAAAACCAGATCTAGGGAGATTCATCACTTAGACCCAAAATCACAAGGCAAATGAATGGCAAAGCCAGAACTCACATCCTGATTCCTGATTTAATGTGTTTTTCTCTCTAAAAACTATTACTACCCTTGTTCCAGTGTGTTTCAATTTGGCTACAATATTTTGCCCACGTATGTTCTAGAGAAGCTGAAATAAACCACTATCTATTTTAGGAGTTTGACTCTCTTTTACCTCTAATATCAATGGTCTTTTTAAAAGGCAGATCAATGCAGAATGCAAATATAAGTACCTCGAGAAACAGAGATATATATGAGTTCGAATGAATTATTTTCTTTCATTCTCCTAAGCATGCTAATTCCACTTTGGCTGAGTGCCCACAACTAAAGTTTCCTAAAGTTTTCATTCAAACTTTCATCTATAAAATTGATAGTGCCATTAAAGTAAGGGGACATGGGCATTGGTTCAGTAATTGCTATTAGATCTTTGGTGGTACTTCAAAAACATCATCCTCTTAAAAGATATAACAGGTAGTAATGGCTAATAGCCTAATTCGCTTTCAGCTTCTATCAATGAGTAGTAATAATAGTATTAGAAATGTAATCAACAGAAATCTATGTTTGAGGTTGAGGAAATCTCAGGCCAAAATAGATTTCTAACCCCTTCCCTAAATTGAAAAGGATATTACCTAGATGCTCCCGGCCACTGTCCTCAATTGAAATCCTATAACCTTTGTCATAAGGTTCGAGCTGTTGACCTTAGTGCCCTGCCAAATTCCTGCTTTAGTAATTCAATTCTGTCTACCTCAATCTACTTATAATTTAAGATAAGTAAATGATTTTTCACTTCCTCTTCTGAATTAATTTTATAGCTTTATGGTTCATCTCATCAGCACTCTCTCTTTCCCTCTCTCTTCCTGTCTCTAGCAGTTCTGACTGCCACTCTATATATAGCACCTTCCTTAATCTGAAATAAGAAAAAAAATCATAAATACAAATGCATATGGTCTAATGTACCTTTCGCTAAATGAAATCTGAAAACACCATTTGTAGGACAGAGATACTCGACAATGTCATGAGTTTACTCTAAACCTTTCCATTAAAATTCACTTTCAGTAATCTGCCTTTTATTTCTTCTATTTTGAAATGCAGCTGTCCTATCTCATCTGAGTCTTCTTTTCTATTTCTTCCTACGTCAATGCTTAGCACTGTTTAGGAACTTGTTAGAGTGGGTTAGAAAAAGATATTGCTAGTCTTGGGGTTACCACGTCACCAGAATTAGACCAGTCCTGCATCATTGTCCACAGGAAAGGACAGAGGCAGCTGTGGACTGCAAATGAGGTCGATTGGTTCTGGTCTTGGTTCTTCATTCTGTCAATAACTGGTGTAGTCCCTGGCCTAAAGCATTTAAATTCCTTGGCCTTTGATTTCTTCCTCTGTAAAGAGAAAACAATTGCTATGATTCCTTTTAGCTCTGACATTCATTAATCGTGTCCATTTAGCCCAGAAGTGATCTTGGAGTCCAGGAGTCTCTTCAGGAAGCTTCATCTTTATTGGAGAGCGAAGTGCTTACAAAACAATGCTACTGCCAGAGTTCCAAGGCCTCCAACCCCACATTAAAAACATCACAACTTCCACTGCATCTCCACCTCCATCTTTATTTTATACACAGAGAGTCCAGGTATGATTTATTTGGAGTGGGATAGATAGAGAGAGTTCCGATGCTAACAGTTCTTTTTGAAAACCTTGTGCTGTAACAAAGAATAAAATAGAGTAGCAGAGAGTAGTTTACTGCAACATAGTAGAGGCATCATTCATATGGTGACCTCTTATAGTCAAGGTCCTCTTTATCTTTACTACACCACAAAAGTTTTCAATTGTTATATATTCTAGATCGGGGGTTGGCAAACTCTTTCTGTCAAAGGTCAGCTCTGCAGGCCTGCAGCCTTGGTTTTTGTCACAGTTGGTCTGCCATTACTGAAAGGCGTACACAGCGACAATATCTGTGGGTGTGGCAGGATGGCCTTGACCCGGGAGCTGTAGTTTGCGGACCCCTGATAGAGATGAAAGAATACACCATTTAAAATGTTGAGATATGTTTGCTTCTGAGATAAAACTATTTAGAACTGTAATAAAATTTTTAGGATTTTAAATGACTATAAAAAAGATTGTTTTCTTATAGCTATATTATTGTTTTCTTAAAGGTTAATAAGTCAAATAAAAAGTTACTTTACCCTCTAGGCTCATTCTTACTTTCATTTCCCCCAACACACATTTAAAAAAAAAACAACTCTGGAATGGATTAAATTAATGTTGATATGCTTCTTTTTAAATCCATAGTTGTCTCATCTTTCAGTAAGACTCTTCCACTAAATATCTCACATTAAAGTGACATATCAACCAATCAACTTTGCAAGTGTTTTCTGTCACAGAATTACAGTTTGTAAATAGTTTCACCATGTCGGACATTCCCCTTGGTCCGTTATTCTGCGTTTGCTTCAGCCTCTACAAAGAAGTCGACGGCATCCCACGGAGGGAAGTATTCTTCACTGCTGAGAAGACACCGAGACAACATTTGCTTTTGCCGCAGAATGTATTACTTTTTGTGGATTCGTTTTTTAGTAGCCAGTCAAGTTTTTAAACATATTTATTTTTTCATTTATTTTGATGATTGTGAAAGATCATGATTCCTCTATGGGTTGGTACCCAAAGGACCAAATCGAGTGACTCAGCTCCTGGAAAAATTAGTTGTGCCTTTGAAAAAATGCACTATAGAGAACATGGTAGACAACAAGTATACATTGAATTAATGGAAGATAAATTTCCCAAAAGCACTATAAAATTAATCTTGAGGACAACATAGCCGAATCAAAGGCCTAATAACTTCATCTTAAAATCAGGTAGTCTTATTCACTTTGCACTGTTTAACTAAAGATACAAGTGTGTAAGAAATAAAATAAAAACTGCAGATACAAGTAAACCAAACATTAGTATAAGGTTTTCCTCTTTTAATGTAATTCTGATAATAACCAACTAAAAAATGGAGCATTGGTCATTATAGCATTTTTGTCTTCCTCCATTGGCTCGCTATCCTGGCTACCACCCATTGAGTAGAAAATGGAAAAAGGAATTAAGGCCACTTAAATCCCTCTAACTAATTGTCAACAGGAGAAAGGCACAAAGTGAGGCTGTCGGCGAGGTTGCAATTCCATGACCCCCGTCCGCTGCCTCGGAGTCTAAGGAAGCATTCCAGTTGCACGGAAATGCAAACCCGTGAAGGCACCTAATCCCACTTCTCAGCTCCAAGCTGAAATGAAAAGTTCGTAACGGCCCGTGAGCTGAAAGGAAACCATACTTATCTCGTGCATGAAGACACTATTTATTTAACAAGTGGAGCAGAGTTCAGATTTGTGATCTCTCACTTTTTTTGTCTTTTAAGTATATTTTATTGATTTTGCTATTACAGTTGTCCCATTGTTTTCCTCGCTTTTCTCCCCCTCTGTCCTGCACCCCCCTCCTTTCAGCATTCCCCCTCTTAGTACATGGCCATGGGTTGTACACATAAGTTCTTTGGCTTCTCCATTTCCTATGCTATTATTCTTAAACCATCCCCCCCCCCGTCTATTTTGCACTTATCGATTATGCTTCTTATTCTCTGTACCTTTTCCTCCATTCTCCCCGCTCCCACTCCCTGTTGATAAGCTTCCACGTGATCTCCATTTTTCTGATCCCTACTTTTGACTTCAGATGTTTACAAGACTGAGGCAAACCACCAGCAACTCCAGAACTGCTTATACCTGTTCCTCTCCCCTCCTATTAAAGGGTGGGCTTTAGTCTTCCTTCCTTTGAATCTAGGCTGGCCTAATAACTTACTGCCACAAACAGAATGAAGAGGATGTGACATTGAGCTGCATCCAGCCGAGCCCTGCTGTTAATATCTGCAACACTGAGCCACTATGCAAAGGAACACAGTTACTGTACCAGAGAGACCACTTAGGGAAGGAGAGGTCCCAGGTTCCCAGCTATCCCCACCGGAGCCCCAGGCCTTCCGGGGAGTCTGTCTTAGATTGCTCAGCCTCAGGTGTGCCCCCAGCTGAACGCAGCCAAGGGAGCAACCTCAGCTGATGCCATGAGTTTCAGCAGAGCTGCCCAACTGCATCCACCCAAGGTAGAGAATGTGGAAAATAACATGAACTAAATCAGTAAGTCTGTTATAATAGAGAACAGAAAAGACACACCCCTATTTTAGCTTTAGAGCTTACACTTTGGTGGCAGTCTCTGTATTATTCCTAAAACTATTCTGTTGTGTTTTTCTACCTCATGACTGACTTTTTAATTCAGACACATTTACGCGTGCACACATGTGCATGCACACACATATGCAAAATGATAGTCGTGTTTAGAATCTACCAGGATCCATTTGTACTCTCCAAGGCTGTGTTTATTGTTTCATTCGCTCTCTTCAAGGTGTCAGTTTAGTGTCAAAGTTAACTTCTCTTTTTATTATGTTAACATTGTTTATAGCATATGTCAGAGAGTTCTACAATTGCTGCACCTAATCTTTACCCCTAAGCAATTAGCAGTAACATGCATTCACAAAAACACACACACACACAACAACAACAGAGCTGCCGTGTTTGTGTGTGCACACTCGGGTGTGAATGCGTGTGCCTATTAACCTTCTATCTGCTATAATTAAACTTGTCCGTGCTTGTTGTAATCTTCTGATTCGGAAGGCTTAAAATAAAATTTAGCTGGCTCACTCCCCAGAATGTCTGAACTTTTCTCCCAGCTCTAAGAAGGATAATTCTTACACCCTCTGTACACATCTGTCCCCCATACTCTCAAAGTGAGCTCCCCCTCCCCAGCCCCACCATTAATCCCTCAGGTTTCTTCTTGCCAAAGATGTTCTGCTGTTTGATAGAACACTAATCTCCGAGAATCTCCAAGTATCAGCTTACCTGTGAACGCCCAGAAACTGTCTCCATCCTCAGCCCTCAGCCCCTTTTATGTTTCCTTCATCTCTGAACAAATGCATTGCTTTCTGTCTGAGTACGAGGCTTACATTGTGTTGTGGTTAGAAGGGGTATTGACCTGAAGGCACACTGTTCCCTCTTAAGGAAAGAAACAAGATCAACATTCAGAATCATTCTGTGACAAATATCAATTGGGGGAAAAACAGGTCACCCATGGGCAGAAAACTTGGGCAAGCCAAGGGAGAAAGCCTTTGTTACATTAACCTGGAGGCTTTTGCCAAATGAAAATAACTCTCAGAGAAAGAAAGAAATAAAAGGCAGAAGTGGGCAAGTCAAATGTAATGGGGAAAGAGCTCTCTTTCAATATTAATCTCCCGTCATGGTTCTACACATTTGTAACAGGAGACAAGAGGAGATACAAAGGGGAAGTGCAAATTGACAGCCTTAGGACTCCAGCTCAGGGCAATTTATTACCAGGGAAGAGGCTGAGCTGGGAAAATGGAAAAACTTAGTCCCTCCACGAATGAAGGGTCTAAAGCGACAGTAACCCTTCCCTGGGAAAATGCCGTGAATTTAACAGAATCCCACGATGCACAGCTGAGGGGTCAGCTCCTGTACGTCGCACAAGGCCAATTTTAAATTCTTAATGAGTGGCAAGATTCTTATGCTTCAACCTACATGACAATTGCATGAAGCCATGTCTTTGGCTGGAATGGCATTTTTATATTCATAACTTTATAAATATAAAAGCTCACCGGTGATTTGAGATTGAAGGTGATGTGAGAGTGTCCAGCTTCCCCTCCTCCCAGTCACAGTTCTAGCCCCTTGCCCCTGCCCGAATCTGTGCTGCCTACCTCGCCTGCAAGCCCTGGGGTGTTCCCTTCGATCTGAGACTGCTGTCGAACTCGGACATTTACTGCTGCAGCTCAGAAAACACCATGATCTCACAACCTTGTTCAAGGCATTTTGATGTTTGCCAGGCTGTTGGTGATCAGTCCCCCACATGCAGCCTCCCAGGCTCTGTAGGCTGATGGGGAGGCAGGAAAAATTAAGAACACAACTAATCTGAAATTTCAGAGTCTGAATTTCCTCACAGTGTGTACACTTGTGTAGTGACTTCACAGAAGTGCAACCTGGCTTGAGGTCCAGGATGCCACCAATTTTGTAAGATGGGAATGATCTATCTGTGATGTGACATGTGGTAAGAGTAAAACCCTATCTTTTAATATGTTACACGGGAGCAGAAAAGCCTGGGAAGAAGGAAAAGTGAGAGGTGCTCTAATAGAGGGTGGAAAAGAAGAGCTAGTTTTGAAATGGAAATTAGACCAAGTTTAATATGCATTCAAGAATCTTCTGCTCTTTCCCCTCTCTTGGCCGCTCGTGATTGTGGTGAGACCACACCCGGACCACTGCATCGCGTCTTGGGTACCTGAGTACCCAACGAACTTGGACTGAGTTCAAAGGAGATGATTAAAGGAATAAGATGATTGGAAGTGATTGACTGATGAGAAAAGATTAAAGGAGTCAAATCAAGGAACCTGACTGGGCAATAGCTGAGGGGCAAAATGATAAAAGCTACAAATACCTGGAATGTACACACACCACATAAGGAAAACATTCCTTGATATAAATTAGCAGAGGAACGTTTCAGCTGTGAATTAGAAAAATTTTCTGAACACGTTCCATTAGCCAACTGATCACTAAGTAATGAGAGTGGAGGCTGGATCAGGAGGGACATTTTACAAGTAGGCGGCATGCATTTCCGGAAGGCATCTGGTAATGAATTCTCCGACACTTGGAAGAAACTACGGCCTGGACAACCTATCAGAACAAAATTCCAGCAATCAAGACTGGTTAAATTACAAATTGCATTAATTACATTAATTTGTTCGACCTTCAAGAAGGTAACTGGTGACATGGGGGAAGGGCAGAGGAAACCTTCAGAAATCTTAAAGATTCAAAATGCTGGGTTTAATGTCAAACAATATAATTTGCTACAAATCACAACATGGGAATTAAACACAGAGCATCTCAGTGGATTTAATGAGGTCAGCGACGACCGCTAAGACTTCTAATGAAAAGTGAAAATAATTGAAAAAAAAGCATTTCTTGGAAAAGGCCGGCTCCAGCAATGAGAACCAAGGCTGCTTTGAAGCTTTCAAACAATTCATTCTGATGACCTAAAAGGGTCCCCTTTGCTTGAGGAAGTCATGTTTTACTTGGTCCTCCTAAAAGTCCTGGTGTGACCTCACTGACAAAACTGTGCTAGCTTTCCAGAGACATTCTCCCCTATTTAGAGTCTGGGAGCAAAGGTGATAGAAATCTTAGATAAAATTCCCATAATCATCTACCAAATCACTTGTAATGTGAAAATATCTTCATTTCAGTGTTGGATCAAAGTCCTCTTTAGGATGATTTTTCTCCTCATTTTTAGGAAACACTGAGTTCACAAAGAGTTTTATAGAATCTAGCGAACTAAAATAATCAAACTATTTTAGGGTGTAAAACTGAAAGTTTACCTGGACATCTTCAACCTGATCTTTCTGTAATTGTGTAGAATTAGACAAACTGGGACTTTTTTGATAGACTTGGTATTTCTCATTAGTTTTCATTGTACGTGAGCCTCATGGTCTGATAAGTTGGACGGATCTCCCGGCGATAAGCTTTGTGATGAGCCCTTTGCTCCCATTAAGTGTGCAGATCCTCCAATTTGTTCAGTGCTCAAGTTTTCGAGGGTCCTCTACCAGAATTAATAACCAGGAGCCAGCTTTAATTTGAAGTTGCAAAGTCCTGTGTTGCAATAAACACCCCCAAGATTCCTTCCAGAGCATTTAATAACTGTTTAACTGGGCTGGCAGACACCGGCATGGTTCATTCGGAGTCTGGCTCATCCCCTCCTGTTGCCACCGCCTCTTCCTCAATGACCAGTAAACAAACGAAATGTTGTCTGGACATAAGTATATTATTCTGTTGCATGTGCGATTTTTTTATCCTCTGATTTATTACCTTCCACATTTTCCTCCCATTCATCTTCATCTTTCCCCAGAGAAACTCATCAACCCTGCAGAGCTGAACCCACTTAGCTGCAGCCTCTACCAAAGAGAGGTGCCTACTTCCATCCGCACGGAAACTTCAGCTTCCCACTCACAGTGCGCAGTTCCCTCTCAGCAATAGTGCTTCATGCAGAGCACACGGCTTAAACGTGCAGGAAAGCCTAAGAAACCGCCCCAGAAATCGCTGTCCTCTAATTTGAAGTGGAAGAGAGCCCAAAGGTCAGGAGAGAGGCCACAGGACCTGGAAGCTGAGTGGGATCAGATAAGTTGGAGAAAGTTTTCCAAGATCAAGTTCCCCAAATAGCCATCATTCATCCAGCGGTCAGAAAGGGAAAGCCCACATGTGCTCACCAGGACCTGCTAAGGCGGCTGGAGTTATGTAGCAACCACTCCTTGTCCTTCTTTTGTGCTTCTCTGGGGAATACGTTTTTTATATGACAATCTTTTCTTATCACATAAAAATCCGGTAACTTACCAATGCATTAATTACCATCTGTGACTTGCCTAGCAGTAGTAAGAATAAACGAAGGATTTTTTTTTTTATAATTTCAAAGTTGTGTGCTGAACACCTTGTTTTTATTACCTTAAATTAGCTTAATAATCTTTGCATATCCTTGTTGAATAACTGCTAACTTAATGTGTTGCCATAATGCATTTTTAAATTACTGCTTTAAAGAATTCAGTGCTGATTTTCAGTTTCCGCTCACTGTATTAATTATCTATAAATATGTGTGAGATTTCCTTCAGCAGATTTTCACAATCTCCTTATTATCCCTATATAGACACTTTAAAGTGCTACAACAAATTCAAAGTTCAACATCCCTGTAATTTACTCAGCCTTATAATTGATATTTATAAGCTCAGCAAACCGGGAAGGAAAGAGAAATATTAGCCAGCCCAACTCAAGTTCAGAGACCTTTAATTTGGATGTAAGTGTCGAGATCTTGTTTTCGGAGACGAACAGGCCCGCCTCCCTTTGTGCTCACATGGGTGCTTCTCGCGACACAGTCTCTCCTTCAGAACAAGAGACAATTTCCCCGGCTCATTCGTTCCTGCAACAAGCTCGACATGAAAAGCGAACAAACCAGTTTGTGAGCTGAGTGCTGGGGACGGACAGCTGGCCTCTCTTTACAGCATTAACGAGGGTAAATTAAAAAATAAGTTCTTAAGTCCTAGCTCTGCCATGTACGTGCTATATGATGAAGAATGTGTCACTTGCCGACAGACGCTCTACTTACTCATTGATACAATGAAGGTGACGTATGCCCAAGATAAAGCCAAGCACTGTTGTGGGAAACTGAGACAAATAGACATACTATTTTGAAAGGAGCAAAATGTTATAAAATGCAAAGTCAGAATTGTTCATGCTCCTAACATGTGGGGGCCTGGGGAAGTGCCTAACCAGGTTTCCGTAAGTGTGCTCTCCGTTCGGCAGCATCAGCACTACCCAGGAAACTGTCAGTTCCTGGCAGTTCCTGGCAAATCCAAACTCTGGGGTCAGCCCAGCTCTCTCTGTTTTCAGAAGTCCCCCAGGTAATTCGGATGCACACTCATTGGAGAACTAGTGCCTAACTTTCCTCTGACATCTACCAGGGTAGTTTTGGATTAGATTTACCTCAAAAGTAAAAAAAAGGGAAAAGAAAACAGAAAAATCTGTTTTCTTTCATCTTCCATTGGCAGTGGTGGTCGATAGTGGTTAAAAGTTGTGTCCTACAGACAGTCTTAGGTCAAAACTTGACTCCAGGGGGGAAAATGCAGACAACTGTAACTGAACAGCAATAGAGCAATTAAAAAACAAAAAACTTGACGCTATCAGTTGGGTCTTTTGGGGCAAATTACCTAACCTTTCTGTCCCAGGGGCTCACCAAGTATGTATGTTATAAAGAAAAGCAATAATTCATAGGAAGTGTGGGGCCTGGAACATAGCAACTGCTCATAACCTGTACGCTATTATTATTCTCTAGATTTCGCTTTCTGGCAAGCCCACAGCAGAGTATTTGACCCAACTGGTTGGATCTATATAAATATGTTATATTTATACTATATAATGTGTGTGTGTGTGTGTGTGTGTGTGTGTGTGTGTGTGTGTGTATATATATATATATATATATATATATATATATATATAATATCTTCTGTGCAGACCCAGGCAAACCCAATGGTAAATGATTCACAGAAGGAATCCAAATAGTCTTCCCAGCATACAAGAACTGCAAGCCCCAGTTCCCTTTTATTTGTTACTCTGACCCTGCAGGTTTATAAATCCCCATTGTGCCTCTCTATAGATGTGAAACTGTTATCCACCCCGCCTGCAAGGAATGGGAGCCGGAGTTGAAGCAGAAAAGGAAAGTCAGACTAGCTGATTATTTTTATGAACATGTACAGTCGATTTCAAGCAGACAGTGGAGCCTTCCTACAGAGAAAAAGATCTTTAAGCATTCACATCTAACGGAGAGTAGGTAGTCATTAATTTTATTAAAAAAAAACATACAGCATATATTCATTAATCTATTTGTGAGGTACTCAGAATTTTCCAGGTGCAATGCTCATTACTGGCATTAAATGCACGGCAATTGCCAGAAGCAGACAGTGAAATAATACAAATAAATCCATGTGCATGGAAAAAAGCCTTGGGAAATCTTCGAGACACTACAATTAAGGTGAGATAGACGGCAGCTCTTCTGAAGGGGAAGAATAAGGGAATCAAGGGCTTTCACTATGGCTTCACTACGGATTATTCAGAGATCTAAGGGCAAAAAGAGAAGCCCTGCGGGGTGAAATGGAAAATACAGGTTGGAACCAAAGAGACTTGAGGGAGGATAAGGACAGAAAAAGAATGTCGGAGCCTCGGTCAATAGCGTTCTATTCTAGCCAAAAGGGGGAGACGTGGTAGGAGAATTGTCCCTTAATTAATACGGCCAGCTCTCAAGTTACTAACCGGCTCAGCTCCTCAGTTCATTTGTAAGTCAGCAGGTTGAAACTCAGAAGACATTTTCCCATGGAAACATTATTCATGGTGGTTTGGCTTTCTGGAAAGTCCACAATAGGGTATTGAACCCAAAATGAAATTGAATATAGAACCTAATCCTTAAAAGTATGATTTCAACTGTGTCTAACCAACATTTTTAATATTGAGCCTTTGGAAAAACAGTTAAGTTCAAGGGTGGGGCGCATTGAATGAGTTCTGTGCTTCGGCCAGCAGCTTAACCTGTGTTCCCTGTACCTAGAATGTTCTTCCCCCAGATGACCTTGTGACTACACAGATAGCACATTCTCAGAAAGATCATTCCAGACCATCTTACTTAAAATTTCAACAGCCTCTCCCCAGCACTTCCTAATTCTCTTCTCTATTTTATTTTTCTC
This sequence comes from Macrotus californicus, assembly GCA_007922815.1. Classification (NCBI taxonomy): domain Eukaryota; kingdom Metazoa; phylum Chordata; class Mammalia; order Chiroptera; family Phyllostomidae; genus Macrotus; species Macrotus californicus. The sequence continues at coordinate 28,060 of VMDR010008042.1, forward strand.
CACCGCACACCATCTGACAGACCATATATACATATACTGATTTATTTACTTATTGATTTCCTCTGCTGAGAGAATGTAAATTCAATGAAGGCAGAGATTGTCTATTTGCTCAACAATGTATTACCAGTGCCTAAGGTAGCATCTGATACACGGTAAGCAACTAATACATATATGTCGAACTTAATAATTTACTTGTTTACCTATTTATTAACTGTAGGTTAGAAAGCTGGATCCGAAACAGAGGCCAGGTAGATTATCTGGGATCCATTGTAATGCGCCAGAGAAACTAAGCTTTTAAATCAGTCTTCCCTAAATGCCCTGAATCAGAAAGAGAACTTGTGGGGACTGGGAAAACAGGGCAGGAAGAAGGGCCAAGGTTGAGGGGGGAGAATTTTGTAATCCTCACTGTGCATGAAAGATTTCTGGCCTAGGAGTAAAAACTCATAGGTCCTTCTCTTCTCTTTGATACTTGCTAGCCTGTGGCCTTGGACAAGACATTGATTCTCCAGAATCCTGTTTCTCACTCGGACAGAGACAAGATGCTCTTTGTACTCTACGGGGCTGTTAGTGAAGATCCACTGGGTAATACACGTGAAAGTGCTCTGCAAACAATAAGGTGCATCCCTAAAATAAAAAAATAATGGTAGCAAACAGGTGGTTTCTGCAAATAAACCAGGTGATTAAATCGTCAATAATCCTTGGTGGAATGCTGGGGCTGTCTTTTTCTGAACAGCCAATCTGTGACCCTTGGCTCAGGATCTACACACGGAAAGCAAGTAGAAAAACTGAGATAAAATGTCTGTGCAGTTGATATATTTGATAAAAAGGAAACAAGAATTTAGGAAAATACTCAATGACAATATGATGAAGAAACATTTTTAATTGCAAAATTATATCTTAGCTCAAAGGTAACTTTCTCAGAGAAAACTTCCCAGACATAGCCCTACTTGTTTATCCTTCTATCCATCAAAAAGTTAATCTCTTCTTGCTCATAACACCCATTTACTTTTTCTTTAATAGCCTCTAACACAATGGGTAATTACATGGATAAAGCATATAATTTATCTGTTTACTGAGGAGCTCTCCCCACCATCCCCATCCTACAAATTCTATGACCACAGGACCATTTTTGTCTTGCCTACAAATGAATATCCAGAACCTAGCACAGGACCTGCTCTATAGCAAGCATTCAATAGAGGTTGTGTGATCAAATTAGTGAGTAGGTAAATGAATAAGTGAACAATGAATGAGAGAAGACATGAATGCATACACATGTCCATGCAGACAAGCTTGAAAGTCAGAGTTTTAACAATCTTACTGGATTTAACTGTCAATTCCTTCCAGGCATGGGATGATAATAAAATATAGTGGTGCTGAACTCTTAGCAAAGAAGAATGCCCTGGTAAAATAGTTAACTAGGGCTTGATGAGAAGAGCTGAAATGATTTCGCTCCTACTTTTCATTCAAGCTTTGTCGTTGGCACAGGCACAGGCAAGTCCTGCTTGACTGGCTAAACCTGTCAGGCAAAGCCCTATTTAATTACAGCCAGAGAACCCTGGCAAACCATTCACAAGTCTGTCTTCAGACAGGTTTGTCCAACAAGGCTCAGATATGTGAGTCTGCCCTTCTACTCGTCTGATTGGTCTGCGTGGGAGGGGCAGTGTCCCCATGGGGAATCGAAAATGTTAGAGTGAAGGCCAGCCACAGCTCTCTCTCTCTATTAGTTCCCAAGGCTCAGGCCTTAAAGACTACAAAGCAATGCTATCTAATAGGACAATAAGGCACTGAAGAAAATAAGGCCTAAGGAAAGGACACTCCGTGGTCTCCAAAAGAGCAGATTCCACTTTTTCCACAATATGGCTTATTAGAAAGGGCTCTGGCTTGGGAGTCAGGCATCCAATTGATTTTGGATATATTTACTTACTGTGTTTTTTACAATTTTCACTTTCCTTGTTGTAAAACGTGGATAAAAATACCTACCCTTCAATGTCATATAGGTTAGAAGTATATGTATGTAACAGACATACAGTGAAAACTTGTAAGTCATAGTTACTATTGTTATTTCCTGGATTGTGTGATTATCTCATAAGTCTTGTAATATAAAGTATTTGCACAGAGGTATATTCTACTAGCTCGATACTTGTCAATCAACCTTGGCTGCCCAAGCTGGGTAATCTGGGGCACTTAGTGTCCAGAGGGGGGAGGGGGGTATTGGTGGAAAGAAGGGGAAGGGATTGGACAAAGGACATGTATGAATGACCCATGGACATGGACAACAATGTGGGAATTGACTGTGGGAGTGAAGTGTGGGATGAGCGGAAGGGGGCAAATGGGGAAAATTGGGACAACTGTGATAGAATAACAATAAAAAATGATTTCAAAAAAGGCAATACCTCAGTACTACCCCAAAAAATTCTAAGGAAATTTGTATAAGTTGATGCCTACACTTCTGGAGTTTTAAAACCTGTCCAGGTGAACCTACTGTCTGACAAGGTCAAGGAGTAGTGCTCTGGCTGGGGACCTCCCAGGCCAAAACTGACACAAAACAAAACAAAACTCACTTCTACCCCACAAAGCAGTAACACTGGGTATCCTTCCCAACAGAAAGTAAGCCCTTTTGTTCTATAATGAGTTGAGGTGGAAATGGTCTTAGAGGAAATTACTAATTTGTTATTAGGACATAAGAGTCTTTTCCTGGAGCACGTTTTAAAAGGAGAAAATGCAATGGGGCATTCAGAGGGAAAGTAGTAAGAAAAGGAGTATGGGGACAGTAAAGGTGCATTGCATCGACCCCCCAATTTCCCAGCATCTCCTTTTACTCCAGAGCTATTAGGAAACTCAGAACTTAGCTTTGTACTCAGCTGCCTTGTGGAGCTTTGTCCCCAACCAGAATCTCTTCATGTATTTCCCTTTATCTCTCTTGTAACTTCTCGGTGATTATGCTTTTACTTCTGGCAATTATCTTTGGGGATATTTTTACCTGTTCTTTCACTGTAAAATCGTAAGATTGTTTTGTTTGGAATACATTGGGGAATGAATGAACAAATAAAACATTGCATAATTTTGCCAAAGCCTTGCCCTGCCTCACTTCATGAAAGTAGAAAGATCCTGCTGGACACCCGTAACTCAGACTGACTCTCAGATATGGGTAGAAGTAATAAAAAACAGAAATAATCGTTTTTGACCACTTACTGTGTGCCAGACATTATTCGGAATACTTTGCCTGTATTAACTCATTCAGTCCTCACAACAACCTTATGAGTTAATCATTTCCACTCTACAGACGGAGAATGTGAGGCATGAAATAACTTCCTTGTAGTCAGGTTGTCAAACAAAGTACACGGAACAGTTAAATTAGAGTTTCAGATAATAATGACTAATTTTTAGTGTAATTATGTGGGATATACTTATATTAAAAAATTATGGCCCCATGTAATATTTAAGACAGAGTTATACTAAAACTGAATCACTTCTTTAAAATTCTAGATTTCTACTTTGATTGGATATCCTGTACTTTTATTTGCTGCATCTAGCAATTGCAGTTAGAAGTCAAAGCCAAACTATCTCACTCCAGAACCTGTACCTAAGCACTATGCTCTGCTGTCTCTGCCTTCAGGAACGATGGCCAGGTTCAGGGTTCCAGAGATATGGGGACAGAAGTCTAAAGAGATTTGGCTACCACAAACCGAGGCTATGCTGGCTGTCAGCCTCTGTCTCTTCCACTCTCCAACAGGACCATTCAGCCCTGCTCCCAGTTCCTAAACTAAAGCAATAACTGTGCCCCTGCTGGGACCAACATGTTCAAGTTCAGTATGTCATCTCACAGTCAGTTCAGCCGTGACCTGGTGTCCTGGGTCTGACAAACGATGCCTCATTCCCACTGTCATCATCGGTCTGCTGTGGACCCCAGCATCTCCATAGCTATACTTCCACTTACATTCCTGCTCTGAGCCGCCACTTAACGTAAAATAATTCAGGGTATCTGCCCCTCCCAAGACTGAGTGACTCTTACTAGGACACCTTCTTTTTATCTTGAACTTTTGTCCATCACAGATTGTTTCTAGAACCTCTGCTCCCCAAGACACCAGTTTTGGCCTGCTGGACAGAACCTCCTCTGTGTGAGCCTGCCCTTACTATTTTCCTGCCAGCTCTCAGCTCTTGCCAATGGATGGTTCCAGCTCTAGGTCTTAGCCCCTCCCACCGGCCTTGTCCAGCTACAGGGCACCAGCCAGCCAGTCCTGGCGGAATCCCAAGTTAGGACAACATGAGCAGTCTCTTCCCCCTGGCACCTTTCTAACACCATGCTTTATCCTCTTTTAGTAAATTCAATGCACTGTTCTGCCAACTTGGACCTCCTTCTGAAATCCTAGTGTGCTTGGAGGCCATAGGCAGGGTGATAGAAAAACTCACAAAAGCTTTGTTTACCTCCAAAGGAGAAGAACTAAATGATACCCAATAAACCCTGAAGCAAATATTAGGATAGGAAAAACTATCCAAATCTAAGAACTACAGGAAACTTGGGTTGAATTTTTTAATAACAAATCATGCCAGAAAACCTAATTAGCATTTTGATGGTGTTATGACATGACTAGTTAATGTAGCAGTTGGTGGTAATATCCTGGATCTTTTTTTTAATGAATCATTTGATAGCATCTCATGAAATTTTCACTCACTGTTGCCACTGTGTGCTTTGTTGCAATTTGCTCAATGCCTCTTAATAGACATGCAGACAAACAAGTTTCCTGCTCAGGGGAGCTTACAATCAACAACAACAACAAAATTCAAGCAGAGAAGAGGCCCCCAAAGGAAGGGAAATAAAACTTCTCACTACCAACACAGCCTGCCCTAAATTACCAAGTGCACTGGCCGTATCATCAGTCATCCTCACAAACACTTATTAAATGTTAATCCACAAACAGTGATGTATAAGGACGAGCTCCAGGGAGTGAAACAGACACGGTGCATGCCCTGCACGAATTGACAACCCAGAGAGCGGCAGTTATAAATCGCAGAGGAAAGACTGCGCTTCACTTCTGTTTTCCACTCTGGCCTGGCTGCTCGTTGAATTAGTGTTGTCTTTGCCTATAAAATACAGTCATTCTGTTTGTTGGGCTTGTTCTCCTCCCGATGCTTGGAACACAGGAGTTGGTCTCCGCAGCTTTGGAATATTTTCCCCCTCAAATAAATCTGATTTATCTTTTGTTTGTCAAATCTCAAGTCCTTCCATCTATAATGATGACTCCTTTTAAGGATCTTTCATTTGCATTTTAACACACATTCAAGTGTATTGTGCTCATCTTTGAAGAGTAGATTTCAAAAGAAACTGCAGTAGAGTATCCTCTTTCCAATGGTGCATGAACCCTTAATGCAATTTACCTGTGCTTCTATAAATATAGGAGCACACACCTATGCGTGAGCACCTCTGTCCATGGTTATATGTAGAATGAATATGTAAAATAACAATCAGGATTTATTGGGTGCTTCAAAATTTTTATATATTGTGTTGATGTAGTCTCAGAAGACCTGATGGAAAAGGAAAGACTATTGTCTACATTTCACAGATGAGATCAAAAGAGGACAGAGTGGTCACTGGGATTTGAACCAACAATCTGACTCCAGACAAAGGCTCCTAACTAATCCTACACAACTGTGACTGAAAATTTATGCTTGAAGTCTGTATTTATAAAAATCCACCCCAGGGATTCTGAGGCTCAGTGAGTTTGTGAGGCATAGGATGCTGTCGTCCCTACAGCAGCTTCTGGACAGACAATAGTTGAAACATCTCTGGGGGACAGCTAGCCACAGCTGTCCCGTCAATGTGCTCCTACACAGAAAGGGCAGGTGCCCAAAGTGCCTCAGCTGGGTTCTGCCTTCACTGCCATCTCTTAGGAATCTTGTGCTTAGACTGGTGACTTTGACCTTGAGAACCCAACCCCTCCCCTTACCTTGTATCCCTCTCACTATCCAACAACATTTCTAAAGAATTTTCAAACACAACACAATTTACTTTCCTGTGCCAGTGAAGATTTATGAGGGTACAGAGTGTATACCAGCAGGCAATTACAGCCCACTTGAACATGCCTTCACAGAAGGCTGGAATCTGATAAGGAAGAAGAGTAAGATTCTCAGAGGAAACCAACCCCTCCCTTCTGCTTTTCCAGTGTTCACATAACCCCAATTTGGGGACACAGTATTTTTTACCTTGTGAAGGTCTACTTTTGTACTGCAATGTGTGATTCACTTAAATATTTTTCCAGGAGCAGAGTGCTAAACCTTATGCACCTTGAGTTGGACAAGACAGGTCGATGTTCTCCTGCCTTCCTGCCTGCCTGAGAAGCTTTCCATTCCTACATGCCCACAGCTCTAAGTGACGTATTAGAAGCAAAAAAGTCATCATACTTTTAGCTATGTGACACCACAAGCCTTGTCACAAGTTGATTAGAACAAGATTGTCACCTGACCCTAAGCACCCATTTAGATGCTGTCTAGTGATCCAGAAATCAGCTGCTCGTGAGAATTCTAGCCAAGAGGGTGCTTCATGCTTTCATTCAGGATAACGGTTAATGAACCTAATCAACTCTCTCTCTCTCTCACTCTACCTCACTTCCTCTCTCCTTTCCTCCTTCTCTCAAAGAGTTGGAATGTGAGAAACAGGAGGAAATAGAGGTATAAAATGCACACAGAGGCAGGGAGTAGAAGTCAGCAAGAGAGCAGTGATGGGTCCATTTGATTGTAGAAGCCAGAACCATAAGCTGTCACCATAATAGCTGCTCCTGGGAGTGGAAGCCTCAGATGCTTGTTGCTGAGGAGGAGCCAGAAAACCAGGCATAACAGTGTAACCATTGACCATCCTCCTATAAGGGCCAGCTACACGGCCATGGAACCTACGCAGGCTTTCTGGCCCTGTGCAAGGAAGGGCCCGGCACACGGTTTAAAGCTGTTGCCACCATGTTGAAATTCTTCAGAATTTGATCAAGGAGCCCCACGTCTGCATTTTGTGCTGAGCCTGGCAAATTATGCAACTGGTTCTGCTTCCTATTGTCTTTTAAGACACAGCCTTTTGGCAGATGAGATTGCTTTCTGCCTCTCCCAGCGAAAGATCTAAGCTTTATGAGTCCCGAAGTTTACATGGTCATGAGAGCCCTCTTTAAGACAAAAGGATACAAAATTACGAATATAAGAATAGGGTTGAAGTGATAATTTGCCCAAATTAAAGATATAAATTACAACAAAAATGCCTATTACTGAGTTTCTCTTTGTTCCTTGCAACCTGAAAGAGCCCAACACACAGCTGCCCATGCTGAGCTGCTGATTTCTCAAAAAAAAAAAAAAAGAAAAGAAAATTCAAAAACACTTCCAGGAGTGGTTGACAGAGCAAGGTCTGAGGAGGAGGGTTATTAAGACATCCTGATCTGGACAGACCTTACCAGCTTTACTAGCCAAAGCTTTCCCTACACCCATTTCCCTCCACTTATTTGTATTTTTTTCTTATTCTGCTTTTCAACCCTGCTATAAACCAAACCACTCTCAACAGCACACACAAAAATGTACAGCTCTTGGTTGTGCAGAATCCTACAATTTTCTTTTCTCCAGTTTTTACTGAGTAAAACTATGTTTTGATTTTATTTATTTTATTATATTTTTTCATTTAAATCTTTTTTAATTGTATTTTTTCCATTGTCATTTAGTCCCCTTATACCTCATTTCCCCCCAGCAATCACCACATTGCTGTCCATGTCCATGATGCCTTTTTCCTTTTGCTCAATCTTTGAACCCCCGAATTCCCCTCCCCACCAGTTGTCATCCTGCTCTTTATCTATGAGTTTGTGTTTGTTTTCCTTGTTAGTTCAGTTTGTTCATTAGATTCCACATATAAGCGAGATCATATGGTATTTGTCTTTCTCCAACTGGCTTATTTCACTTAGTATCATGTTCTCCAGGTCCATCCATACTGTCACAAAGGGTAAAATTTTCTTCTTTATTAGAAATAGCCCAAGTATCTATCAGAGGATAAGTGGATAAAACAACTATGGGACATTTACACAATGGAATACTACTCTGCTGTAAAAACTTTTTTCTCTTTCCTTATTCCCTCTTCCTTGTCCTGATATCAGTACATTTTGTTTTCAGTGATACTACTTTTAACAGCTTAAACTATTGTCTTTTAACAGATACACACAAGACTCCAATAGCATTCAAGAAGGTAAATTTTGTCATCTCCCAAACACCCACTCCTTCCTATTCTGAGAACTTGGTTCAGATGTACTTATTCTTTCAGATTACAGGTCTGGACTAAGAGAAGATAGCAAACCTGTCCCAATTTTATCTAGATCACGGCTCCACAAACCAATATCTTGAAAGTGTTAAGCACCATGTACTGTCCAAAGTTGACATTTAATAACTGCTTATACTTTCTTTTTTCTTCTCCTGATTCAAAGGTACAAAATATATGGAAGATTGACATTTTAAACGTCTACCAAAGTTTCTTTTTCAGGAAAAAAAATGTGACCTAACTTTCACCTGCAAGGCTGAGTAATGAAGTTCAAAACTAGTCATTGTCTCATTTTAATTTTTTCTCTAAGTTATTCCAAAGCATAATTCTTAATTCTAAAATGTGCAGAGTAGCCTTAAATTAACTTAATTGCTGGAATTAGTTGAAATATTTCAGTATCTCTTCTCACTATATTATAGCACACCGGTTTTAAAGTAGTTAATAGTTCTAGAAAATAATATATTATCAGTCAAAAATATGAATCAATGATATTACATTAATACTATTTCAGAAGCAACCAGAATGGCTGAATTAATAACATCCTATTATTTTATTATTGCATAAGAATTTATAGCCATGCTGACACCACATCAGGACAAATCCTTCCTTTTATTGGACATTATTAGACAATGTATGGCAGGGCCTTCTTCAGTGTCCCTGCAGAATCCCCACAGTGACCCAGGCAAGGTCACTTTCTTAACCCTTGCCCAGGAGCACATTATTCTTTTATCTCTCCAGGTTCACACAAAGTTCATGCATAAAAATACCTGCCTAAATCAGAGGTCAGTTAATCAACAAGGTAACATTTGAAGATTTAAACTTAAATCCAACTTCTATTTGATAAAAAATATATTATGGGCTTTCCGTCAGCCAGCAACTAACTTTAACAGAGTAATCTATCTTTAAATTTATGCTTCTGAACATTGACAAGGGCTGCTTTTGTCTGGCTCTACTGAGCCTGAATTTGCTCACCTATAGGCCAAATGTACAATAGTTGGGAAGAAGATTCCAATGGGTTATAAACAGAAGAAAAAAATTACATTTGGTGCCTCTTATTCAGCAAGAGAGTTTGGGAAAGTTTTGGGTCCCCTTAGCTTGAACAGCTTACCCCCGATTGCCCTGTATTGTGAGATGAAGTTTATATTTTGATCTGTTATTGTCATCTAAATATTTAATAGCTGCCTGTGGTACAAACAGCTGATAATAGAAGCTGATCTTTTAAGCCACCTATTCATTGAAATATTTACTGAGCACCAAATATACACTAAACATGATTTTAGGTATCAGTGATAGAACAAGGAAAAAAGCCATAGTTCTCCTAAAGATCACACTCCAATACTTTTCCTGACCCACTGGTATAATTTACAGGGCACTGACCCTGCCTTAGCCAGAGGCAGAATGAGCCAAGTTCAGATCCTATAACTTTCAGCACCCCTTGTTCCTAACTCTAGAAGTCTTCTTCTTAATTAAGTTTATAAATCATTTATATTCTACAATGCCCAAAGCTTTTTTCTTCTAAAATATAGCAATAGCTACTAGTAAGCCATTATATTATTTTAAGTATTTAATAAAATTTTATTCATGGGAAAGAATAAAATTGTACAAGTGTCATTTAGCGATAATAAAATCTGAGATCCAAGAGAAGA
>VMDR010008043.1:0-37979 GCA_007922815.1 Macrotus californicus
CTCTCCCAGTCAGGTGGTACCTTTTAGAGTTTGGATGGAGAAAAAAGGAAACCATAACATAAATACATACATGTTTATCCTGGATGCATATAAACTATACACAAACCAAGTGAAAAGGCCATTGGGCTGTTTAGAATTAATATCTTTAATTGTAACTTTGTTTTTTAAAGACATATGTTTCCCCCTGAGACAATCTAATCTTTCGATCTAAACAATTTCTCTATCAGAATTACTTGTAGATTTCTATGCAGTCATGTATGGGGAAAAGAAATTATCTTTTAATCCAATCAATACCTTTTATTTTTAAAGAAATGTATTGTGTAAAGAAAACTGTTAAAAATATAAGAACTGGTGAGGGACCCTCTTAATCTTTAATCTAAGATACAAAATACAATTTAAAATATAGTAGCTATCTATAAGGACATAATGAAATGAAAAAAATTCTCTGATAGCATTAGAAACTCCTTCTTTAAAAATTAAATTATTAAAAAGATACTTCTATCCTGAAATAATTAAACATATTCACTTCCCTCTCAGTTACTGGTAAAAACCCCTTAATCCGTCCTTTCCTAATACTTTCCCTTCTCTGCGAGGCTTTCTAGAATGTCTCTGACAGTCCCTCATTGACAGCTGAATCAAGGCCAATTCGAAGCCTCTGAGGAATGTAGAACACACGTTAAGGTATGCTGCTGCGCAACACCCCAAGCAAACACTCAAGCAGTGGCTCAGACCCAGGAACTGAGCTGTCACAGCTGCTGCCTCCCAATATGAGCTTTTCTGAGTGACTGCAGGGATGCCGCAGACTGAGAAAAGTGACCTGAGGACTGTAGAAACTAATTTGAGAGAAGACAAAATCTTTAAAAATTTCACTAAGAAGTTGAACACCTAGACCAGCAGTCTTCAACAGGACTTTCTGTGATGATACAAATACTTTATATCTGTGTTCTCCTTTATGGTAACTACCAGATGCATATGGCTATTGAGTACTTGAACATGGTGATTGATAAACTAATTTTTTTAAGAAAATCTTTTTAAAAAATATTTTATTTACTTATTTTTAGATAGAGGGGAAAAGTGGGAGAAAGAGAGGGAAAGAAACATCAATGTGTAGTTGCCTCTTGTGCACCCACTACCGGGGTCCTGGCCCACAACCCAGGCATGTGTTCTGACTGGGAATTGAACCAGCAACCCTTTGGTTTGCAGACTTGCGCTCAATCCACTGAGCTATACTAGCCAAGGCTTAATAAACTAAATTTTAATGTTATTTAATTTTAGTTAGTTTAAATTTACATATTCACATGTGGCTATGATTATTCTGTTGTACAGTTCAGATCTAGGTAAATACTAGAAACGGTAACTAATAAAAAGGGCAAACAATTTTTTAACAAAGATTCATTCCTGAATTGCTGATCCTAAAAATATCTATTTCCATTGTTATCAACTTTGATGTGAAAATAATTCACTTTTAAGAACTTTTGGAATATAGATACAGTACTAATTTCTAAATATTTATGGTACTAAAGACATATTCTAATTTTAAATGTTGTACCTGATTTTTTATCATTTACCTTAGTTTTAACCTGACATGGATAAAATTACTTTCAATATTAACATGAAAGAGAAAAAATATCACCAAACAGGTAGATTCTTTCTCTCTCTCTTTTTCTTCTCTTCTCTTCCCTTTCCTTCCTTCCTTCCTTCCTTCCTTCCTTCCTTCCTTCCTTCCTCCTTTCTTTCTTTCTTTCTTTCTTTCTTTCTTTCTTTCTTTCTTTCTTTCTTTCTTTCTTTCTTTCTTTCTTTCTTTCTTTCTTTCTTCTCTCTCTCCTTATCTACTTGTCTATAAACTTTTTCCTTTTCAGACACATACACTTTGATTTTCTGCCATTTTCCAGGATGTAAATAAATACAAGTGCTGTTCACCGTGGTTCTTTAATACACAGAGGACAGCATGAGCCAAGCAAGGAATAGTACACTGGCACATCCCGGACACTGCAGAAATTTTCATGGACCTGTCTACTGTCTCTTCCTTGACAAATGTCTTCAGATGTGATTTAAAATCTGAGCAATGGTTTCAGTGCTGTGACGGCATTATTAACAGGTTTGTGGCAATGTGATTTGGATACAGGAACCGAAAATGATGTGAACAGGGTGCAGACAGTAATGAGAGGTAGACTTTACAGAGGACATTCTAGATAGACTTTCTAAGTGGTACTGCTAAAGCACTCTTCCAAACTTTTGTTCTAAAATATTTTCTGGTATTTAAATTAAAAAGAGTTTCAGCCTATTTTTACAAGTGTTTGTTGGGATTAATTAATGATTGGGATGGGTGAAGAAAGAGAACTGCCGAAGTATTTTTAGGAAGAACAGTATTTAAAAACAATTTCTGAAAATGAGTCAGTCACTGCCATGTCAAATTTGGAAGATTATCAAGAAAGAGATGACAAAGTATGCTTTGTCTGAGCTCTTAGTACAGACTGCTGGTTAGCAGAGGTCACAGGGCAGGGAAGAAAATGAATTCAATAACAGCCATGATACCATAATCAACATATGAAATACTATAGATCAGAAAATGCCAGTAGGAAAAGGATTTAAAAGTCACACAGCACCATTTGACTTGTACTCTTTTGGAGAAGTACAGACAGAAACAGACAGAGACAGAGACAGAGGTAGAGACAGAAAGCAAGGGCAGGCACCTCCTCCATAGCACTGATAAGATTCTGGGTGGACTTGCTGATTTCCCCTCCAGCAGGAGGCATCCCACTCCCGGGCGTGAAGAAGGCTGTGCTGGGTCCTGGGTGTCCATTCATTTCCACTGTGTAGCTGGCCTTCATGGGACAACAAGTCTGGTTGTGCAGAATGAAATAGACCACAAAAACGTAAAGTCCCTGCAAAAGAAAAGAAAACTAGCATGTTAAAAAAAGTCCTGCTACCATAGCTGAAGAATAAACATGTTTGTAAACACAGTGTTTTTCTACAAGTGTTGTCCAAACTCTACCCAAAGCTGGGATTACAGAACAATGACAGAAGTCTAGCAAGAGGCCACTATAAATTTCTAAATGTCATGAATAAGTTTTTCCATGTCATTTGGGAAAACTGCTCTCTCATTAACAAATCATGCTTTTTCTTGGCTAAATCATAAGTAACTATGGCCCTGACTGGGTGGCTCAGTTGGTTGGAGCATCATCCTGTACACCCAAAGTGTTGTGGGTTCAAACTCCGGGAGGGGTGCATATGAGAGGCAACCAACTGATGTTTCTCTCTCACCCCCACCCTCCCTTTCTCTCCTTCCCCAACCGCGCCACCCCCCACCCCCCCGGCCCCCGTCTCAAACCAGCAAATAGTCTTTGGGTGAGGATTACAAAAAACAAAACAAAGCAAAACATAAAAACCAAAACCAAAAACATAAGTAACTCTGAAATGCAGCCCTATTAACACACAAAACAGAATTGCAATTTTTTTTTTGTTAAGGGAAAAAATAAGAATAAGTGAGATGTGGGAAAAGACAGTACATACCTGTCTTAGAAGTTAGCTCCAACCACCTTGTAGACTTCTGGAAAAGCAGTACTAATTAAGCCTTCTCACTTTGTTTATATATCTCACTTACTTACCTCATTTGGAAATAGAATCACTGGGTAGGAACTCAAAAATTTTGTGCATTACTTAATATTTAGCATGCCTTGCTTCTCAGTAAATATTGCATAAGAACAATAAAGCTATCTTGTGCATTCTTAAAGATCTGCTGGCCCTTTAAATTATTTTGCAGTCTAGTCAAATTCCTAACAATGGCTCTGCTTCCATCATAGATAGTAAATCAGATTTTGTATTTGTGTTCCCAACAGTGCCTACACTGCTTTCCTTCATGATTTCTACAAGGGATCTACTGTACACTTCTAATGGTGCTTCTATAAGGCTTGTTAATTTTGACCTTTACATTCAGCCGATAAAACATGTTCAATTGTGCCTCTTGTGTCTATTAATCCTGGTGTTTCAGTTTTGGAAGTAAATAAGAATCGCCTGAGTTACTAAAATTCTTAAATTAATCCACAAAAACAAAAGCAAGGCACTCAACTTATTAAAGAGGAAAAAGAGTTCATGTCAATTTGTCATAAAGCACAAAGAAGTATCCTCACAATGTAGAGTTGTCACTCTCCAATGGTTCCTAACATTTCTAAGAGTGTAGCAACAATAAAATAAATAATATATTTGTGAGCCTGAACCTTCTATCTGCTGGTAAAAATAGAAAAAAAAAAGACTATTAGAAAATACACAAGACAAAAATTACAGCCAATGTTTAAAATAAAATTGAATTAGAGGATGGTCTGCAAGGTAGGTTGCTAGCAGTTGATGTCTGTTGCCATTTCTGGAATACTGTTAAAAATTAGGCCTTTCTCTCCTTTCTGCTGGAACGACCCCCTTTTGGGTGGGCATCCAATCTACTTAATTAACAAATATGTTTTAAAATCAACAGTTTAGCTGCTAAAATATTTGTAAATGTAATTACTCTAACAATGACATGAAATTAGTAACAAACCTAGTTCCTTTTGAACCAGGGTTTTTCTGAAACAATGTTAATATTGTAAATTATGGGGATGTGAATTATTTTCACGTGCAAATGATGTTGTGAACATTAGCAGAAACAAATCTTCCTGGAAACACACATACACATCCAAAATTTTTTCTTGTACAAGTAAGTTTTCACATGAGTCTGACCTAATTACATTGGCCACAGCAACAGACAAAACAGGAAAAACATTAAACTGTCAGCCTGGAAAACTGTGAGAATGTAACTGATTTATTTCAGGGTTTCTAGTGGTATGACGTGATCGGGTAAGAGGTAGATCAGAAAACAAAAGCCATGCTTTGAAACCCATTTCTAAGGACGCGCTTGTTAAACCAGCACATTCCGGTTTGTTGGCTTTTATATCTAGCCTTTTGTGCTCCGGGAAAGGAACTGACTGCTGAAAATAACTTGCATGTGAAAACCTCAACTTCTTCTGAAAAACCTATTTACACATACAGCAAATACTTTGAATTTTTTAGACGTGCCCCAGGAAACATAAACAGCGTTAATAGGGAAAGAAAAGAGTGTTCAAATGCAGATTGTACGACATTTGCCTGTGCCCAGCCCCAGCTGGACAAATGTAGAAAAGGAACCTTCGTTATCCAAAGGGCTCAGCTGTGGAGGTTTCTGACCTCAGAGCAAAAACAAGTCCCTATTCCAAACGCGACATATTAAATCTCAGGTTCTCCCTTGTATGCTGATCTGTAAAAAATTTTTAGGAGATAATACAGAATGTCAATTATTCACTTGAATATGTTGGCCACCCACCATGCACAGTGCAGGCACTGAGATGCAAGGATAAAATGTGTGGCTCTCCTCAAGTTGCTCACAAAGATGGCAATATCCCACAAAATAATAGCATAAGTGTTTTAGAAGCAGGCCCTATATAATCCATCAGTTCTTCCTATTTACCTAGTGAAGGCTTACGGAGAAGGGAATTCCTCCTGTGCATTCCTGTTTTGATTATTTAGTTGGATCTTCAATGATAAAAAATGCTTTCAAAAGTCTTTAGTTAGTTGTGCCTAGATTGAGCATTCCCACTATGCCAATTTTGTACTTCTTTTGATTCAGGATTTAAACTTATAAACAAATATTTCATGAGGCACAACATGTTGATAAATGTTTTTAACATCATCAAGGAGCAAAACAAGTTGAGGAGATTTTGGTTGATTGTCTCAATAATTTCTATCAGTCACTCCAATAAAGTCAATAAAAAATAAATAAAAATAAAAATAATAATTTCTATCAGTTCTCTGTGAGGTCAGAGAGAATCACCATTGCCATTTGACAACTTCGACCAGGAGTAGGTGAGGAGCGGTAAAATAGGAAGTTGATCAAGCTGCACATCTCAGAAGGAAAAGTCTTAGGGCTTCACATTTGTCAAATGGCAATGGTGATTTGAAGAAGGTGTCTGGAACCTCAGTGTTCCCTCTGAGGACTAAGATACAGCACTCAACTGCGAGCAGTTAAGCTTTGTAGGTCTTGTAAAAAGATCTCAGGACAGGGAAAAACCCAGCTATTCAAACTACAACTGAACATAAGCTTAGTCAGCAATCTTCTTTGTCCCTGCCTCTCCCATTCCATAATTCCTTCAGGTTGCAGAAAAGTGGTGAACATATCGAGTGCATTAAATAAACCCATTTAACAGCTGCTTGGGCCCATTCCTTTAATTTTGTCTCTTAATAAAGTGAAAGATTAGTTCATGATCCCCTCACCCCCACCCCCGTATTCTAAATGCTAGCCTGTACTCACAGCTAACTGGAGCTAATGTGACAGGTGTCCCACTACCGTCTCCAGCAATGAGCGTTAACACACCCATACAGCAAGGGCTCTCAGCAGCTCTGAGCTACATGCGTTGAGCAACCTGGCATACCGACTCCACACGGCCTCTGTTTCTAGTACGTATTTTAGGATTCTGGCAAAGAGTTTTGACCAATGATATATGATAAAAAATATGCAGGTCATAGTACCTAGCCTGCCAATAACACACAAATAATGGCATCAGTCTAGATAATACATTTTATAGTGGTGCCAGCACTTAAATATTTGAGGAATTAACAGCTCAAGATCTACAGGCATAGGGCTTGGTCGTGCAGACACCATATCCCACTGCATGCTGTGACAATCAGTGAACGACTGTGCTATCAGTAGCTGGAGCCTGCTATAGAAGAGGCATATCATGACTCAGAGGATTTGAGAGTAAAGAAAGAGATTTTGCTAATTTAACATTCTAGTGAATTAAGACGAAAAAGACAGATTAAGGGAATTAAAGAAGCTAACAGTAACAAAAATGCTCGCAGTTTGGTGATTGCTTTCCTTGAAATAGGGAATCCAATAAATGTAACTGAAGATGAAAAAAGATATAATATTAATACAAGAAAAGTTTCCTGAAAAATACAGTAAGAACTAAATCTGCAGATTGAAAATACAAGTATAAGTCCATGGACCGTGGAAATTTTGATATAGATTTGTTAATACCCCAATCTCTTAACAAGTGGTAAATTTTAGGACAGATTTAGATTTCTTTACTTCAACTTTCAGTGCTTAAAGATAATGAACAATATCTATTAAGTTTTGAGGAAAAAAGTGGTCCAAGAATATTATACCCAGCCACTGTAGCATTTAAAACTATCAAACATCAAAGAAATGCTGGGAGTTCAGCATCCATGGATCTTTTGGGGGGAACCCCTCTCCCAAAGTACATGATAATAAAATGTAACCAATAAAGAAATGAGTTGTCCATAGAGAGGTAAAAATAAACTCAGTAATGAAGGTGGCAAAGGGACCAAGTAAAAGGACCATGCATTTATATACACAACCAGTACTGAAAACATTATGAGCATTATAGTCAGAGTCAAACGTAAATGCTAAGTATAAGGACAATGTAAAAAGCATAATATTAACTAAAAACCCCCCTAAAGTTGGGAAGATTGGAGATGGGAGGAGCCATGAGAACTGGTGCCTAGCATCTTTTTTAGCATGTAGTGACTCGTACTGCAAAACTGAAAAATCTAAGTGATAAAAACGAACAATTCCAATCCTTGAATGCATTCATAATTTCTTTTCTTGATTTATGAGAGATCATTTACCTTTCCTGGTGTGATTAGAATATTTTTTGTGATATTGAAACATTTTTTGAAATTAAACAATGACTTGTCTTCCATTTTAGTTTTTTTTTGTGTATGTGACAAATTTAAGTACAATGAAATCAAGTTTTGTATATTGGAGTAACTATAATATAGTCAGATATTTAAAATTTATTTATATTTAGGCATCCAGTCATATTTAGTAGGCCTAGAAAGGTGTCTGGAATGATGTTCACTTAATATTATTATTTTTTCTTTAAAATAGTTCATGACCTTTAAAGAGCCTTGGTGACATACATTATATAAGGTATGGAAGATTTTTAAAATGATCCTTTATATTTAATGGCTTATTTGCTCTTTCTGGTGTTCTTCATTCCTTTCTATAGAAACAGATTTCTCTCATATCTTTCCCTTTTCCTTCAGGCTGCAGAACTTCTTCTTAGTATTTGTTGTAGCTCAGATTTGTTGGAAATAAATTCTTTCAGCTTTTGTCTGCATGGAAATGTCTTTATTCCACCGTCATTATTATTATTCCACCATTTCATTGGATGTAGAATTCTAGGTTAACAGGTTCTTTTTGTTTGTTTGTTTGTTTGGGTCTTAAAGATGTCATTCCATCCCTGGCCAGTGTGGCTCAGTTGGTTGGGCCTCATCCCGCAAAACAAAAGTTTGCCAGTTCGATTCCCCATCAGGGCACATACCTGGGTTGCAAGTCTGGTCCCTAGTTGGGGATCCGAGAGGCAACTGATGGGTGTTTCTCTCTGATGTTGATGTTTCTCTCCCTCTCTTTCTCCCTAGCATCCCCTCTCTCTATATAAATACATAAAATCTTTAAAAAAAGATGCCATTCCATTGTCTTCTAGTTTCCAGAGTTTCTGATGAGAATAGTGTTATTTTTATCATTCTTTCCTCGTATACAATGTTCTCTTCACTTCCCCAAGCTGCCCTCATCATTTCCTATTTGGAGTTTTCAGGAGTCTGACTATGATATGCTGAGGTGCATTTTTTTTTTTGCCTGGAATTATCTAAGCTTTTCAAATTTGGTAAGCTGCTGGCCACCATTGTTTCTATTTTGGGCACCTAATATTAATGAGGATTATGTAAGGGAAAAGTTTGAAATGATCTTCAACATTTTTGTCTTTACACTTTTATTCTACTTCAATTCTTTATAATAAATATTTATCATTTCCCCGCTAATGAGTGATTGTTAACAAAACAAAAATACTCCAAGCAAAGTTGTCAGTATATTAGTAATGATCAATTCTACTGGGAATATGGACACATGAACCATTTATTATTGTTCTTTTTCTTTTCTATATTTTTTAAACTTTGAATCATAAAGATATTAAAATAATAGGAATACTGTTTTGGGAGACTCAGGAAAAACAATTTCAAAATCTTCCAGTATATGTTAATTCTGTTATGAAAACCAGTTAAAAAATAGTGGAATTACACAGTGGACTAATCAAAACCACCCATCTTTTAATAGCCTAAGAAGGTGACGAAACAATGCAGCATAAGAAACTTAGAGAAATAAAATCTTCATTAAAACTAGACTTTCTTCAGCTCAAAAATTACAAATTTGTGATTACAGAGTGACTATCTTCCACTAATCTGTAGTCTCCTAGAAAACAAGAGATTATGTCCAGTACACTGTTGTACTGATTAGTTTATGGCATGATCCCTGGCACACAGGAGGAGTTTAAGAAATATTTGTTAAGAGATTACAGTTTTTAAATTTCATTAGTTGGAGAGAGTAGGATGGTGTAGGGACAGATACGGGTCTGAGGCACGTGTTGGTTTTAGTCCTCTAATTCTCTCGGTATAGTTAGGTAATTCAGTAGTTGCGCAATAAAATTTTGCTTTGGCTCAATCTTTTTGTTTCACATGTTACATGTTCCAAGCCACTCTCATGAGAATGAAGCACCCACTCCTGGCTGGGTCTCTGCTCTTCTGGGTCAGTGCCCCTCTGGTGGGGGGCTTGCTTGGTGCTAAGCCCCCAGCTGACTTCCAGGCTGTGTCTGCTTCTCTGCTGGGGCGGGGTTTGCATACTGTTGCTGACCCCTCTGTGGCTTCCTCTCTTTCAAGGGTGTCACAGCTTTCTGCTTTGGCCCCCCCCCCCACCCCCCGGCAGACACCCTGGGAACAATCTTCATGATCTCTGCTTCTGGCTTCCCACTGCTCTTGGGCTGGTGATCTCCCGCTACTTTGCATCACCAGTGACTTAGCAGCAAAGACAATGGATTTCATGCCAATGACAAAATTGAAAAGGCAAATACAGTATTTATGCATTTACACATTTTTTCAGGTGTGAGAAAAGGAGGAATTTCAATTTTTATTGTTTCGTATTTTAACTATTCTTATTTTTCACACTTTAAGTTGCTTTTAATTTTTATTTATAATAAAAATAATAAAAATTACAGTGTGTTTTATATACACAAAGAAAGGAAGCAAGTGAGTTCATTTTGATGGCAATTGGTTGGTCAGCACAACTGAAATACTTAGAAATCTATGGGAACAATTATTACTCATTGCTTCGAAAAAATACTTGGATGGATAGGGAATTACCTAGTGTTCATTATGGATGATATACAATTCTTCTAAAATTTCTTACTAATTTAAGGCACACTATTTAGAACTAGTAGAGTCAAGAAAAGTTCGGGTGGTTTAGTCAGCTGGCTGGAGAAATGTCTGTGAGTAAAACATCTGGGTAGCAGGCCTGCACTCTCAAGGTTTGGGATTAGATAGAACGTCCACTTTAAATTATGTAATCCCTAGAAACAGCAATTCTATAGATTTTTATCATAAACATTCAGGGTAAAAACAAGGTATTTTTCCTCTTATGTAATCAAGCCTTCTATCTGCAGTTTAAGAACATACATCACTTACAGACAAAGAAACATTTGGTCGGTCTTGTTTGTAATAAATGCTCATGAATAAAAAGACAATGACTAGGCTATGCCTTGACAATCTTATCTCCTGACCACTGTTCCTTCAGCCTCTCCTTGTTCTACTCTGCTTGATCTCCCAGATTCTCAAGGTTCTTCATGCTGCTAAGTTTCAAAGCATGGAGACCTCAGCAGTCATGATACTATTTATAAGGAGCAAGACTATTTCTGACAAGACAAAAGAAACTGAAAATTAAGGGTTTTTTCAATAGTCACAAGAACACAAATTTCTGACCCAACCACCCCCTGAGATTTCCTAGATTAGAAAATTTTCAGAAGAACAAAACAAGTTGCATATTAGGATTGTGGGACAGAGAAGACTGAGGGGTTATAACAGCACTGAGATGAATTAAATAAAGTAGAAGAGTTTGGGAATCTGAGAATAAGTTTTTAAGGTTTTAACAATAAGTGGAGAAGAGAATCAAGTTGGAACAAGCTTCGAATGTAAAAAAATAAATAAATTAAAGTTATATAAGTACCAAGTGTAGGGGTTCCCTTGTAGGTAGCTAACTTCTTTTCTCTTGCTGCTTTTAAGATTCTCCCTTTGTCTTTAACTTTGGTATTTTAATTATATGTGTCTTGGAGTGGGCCTCCTTGAATCCACTTTGTTTGGGCTTCCTCTTTGCCTTCCTGGACTTCTATGTCTATTTTCTTCACCAAGTTAGATAAGTTTTCTTTCATTATTTTTTCAAACAGGGTTTCCAATTTCTTGCTGTCTCTCTTCTCCTTCCAGCACCCCCATGATGCGAATGCTGGTATGCTTGAAGTTGTCCCACAGGCTCCTTACACCATTCTCATTTTCTTTTGGGTTTTTTTTTCCTTGCTGTTCTGATTGGTTTTTCCTCTTTATATTCCAAATCTCTTACTTGGTTCTTGGCTTCATCCACTATAGTATTGATTCACTGTAAATTGTTCTTTATTTCAATTAGTGTGTCCTTCACTTCTGATTGGAACTTTATTATGTTGCTGAGGTCCTCACTAAGGTCTTTGAGCATCTTTATACAGTGTTTTGAACTCTGTATCTGATAGATTGCTTTTCTCCATTTTATTTATTTCTTTTTTCTGGAGTTTTGTTGTGTTCATTCATTTGGGCCATTTTTCTTTGTCTCCTCATTTTGGCAGCCTCCCTGTGTTTGTTTTTATGTATGAGGTAGAGCTACTACATCTGTTACAGAACCCCACCTATGATGTTCTGGAAGAGCTGTGGGGTTCGATCTCCTGCTGCCAAGAAGCATGACTCCCAATGTAAGAGTTTGGTGAAAAAGCAAAGGGGTTGTTTATTTAAAGGTTATACAGATTTAGAATAATGGTGGATTTTTGCCATTAAGTCCCATTTCTTTTAAAATACCAAAAAACACATAATTCTGCCTTCCTTTGCCAAACCCGGCTGGTTTTAGAATATGCCAGTCAGATGTACCATCTTTCAGAAAAGTAGAATTCTGCAGCCCAGCATTCCTGGTCACAGTTCAGGTCCAAGCATCTCCCATGAATCCGTGTTTGCTTAGGCAGGTCCCCACACAGCTCCATCAGCTTTGCCATCATCTTCTCTCTCTTACTCCAGACCTCATGGCATGTTCTTACTACAAACTACATGGCTTCTTCCTTACATACCAGACCTCCTAGCGGACTATTGTCTATGCCCTTTCAGACCATGTGGCTTTTCCCTCTTCTCTTTTAGCTCACCCTCATTTAAAATGCTCAGTCCAGAACTTCCTATGTGACCTCATATCCAGCCTCCCCTATGATGTGCCATTTTTGCCAGTTCCCTGTATCTTTTACCTTCTTTTAGCTTCCATCTTTAGTCATGGCAAAAGTTCCCAGTGACTTCTGGGGTGGGCATCTGCCCCCTGCCTCTCATACAGGCACTGTATAAAGCTGCCCGGCTATGTCAAGAGTCCCTGAATGCTCTCAGAGTCACATACACGTTTCACCCCAGGGCAGCAGACCTCTTCTTTTAAGAAAGGCAGGGCTATTAACGTATCATTGTTATGCAAAGTATCTTGAACCCCATTATACCCACTTCCCCCTTCCCCCAATCAAGGTTTGTGGGGAATATGCTTTGCCATTTTCAGTGGACCCCTGCTCTGTACCCTGTTACATGTCTCCCACACTTGACAGAGTGGCCTAGTGTAGCAAGTGTCCTATAGGATCCAGTGGCCCTATTATTCAAGCTGGGTACTCCAGGTGCACACACTGTGTAGCCTGTGCACACCCTCCTATTATAGTTGAGACTTGAATGCTCTCGGCACATCCAAAGTCAGCCACTGCCTTTTGTCTATCTGGGTCACACAGCATAAGCTACAAAGCAATCTGCAGATGGCTGCTACTTGTGCTGGGCTTGGAGGTGCCCAGGCAAGGCCAAGCCATAAACCAAGTCTGGCTGCTGCCAGTGCCAGGCCTGGGGTAACATAGTGAGAGTGAGAGGTACTGAATTCACCAGATGCTGCTTGTTTGAGAAAATTTGGGAAAATATGAAGCATGGGCCTAGACAAGCCATTCATATGAAAAAGCCACTGGAAACAGGTTGGGTAGGCCTGAAGGCTGTGTCTGACAGGGCCTCAGAGAATCACAAGGGTGGGGAAAACAGTATGAGCCAGGTTGATGGAGTCTCTTACCTGGAATCCATCTGCCAGCACTGTGGCTTTGCGGGGGGAGGGTTCAGAAAAGGAAGAGTACCCTCTGCCAGCACTTCTGTCTGGAAGAAAGCTGTCCCCCAGCTCTCACCCCAATGCCGGACAATTCAGTTCCTCCCTGTTGTCTCTGAGGCCTTTCATCTGCTGCCCCCACAATGGAGCTCGGAGGGAGTGAGTCTGAGTAAGACTGTGTGTGGGCCCTTTAAGAGGAACTGTCTGAGATTCCAGCAGTTTCTGTCTTCTACAGCTTCAGTCCCCACTGGTTTTTACAGCCAGAAGTTATGGAGACTTATCTTCCTGGCACTGGAAACCTGGGCTGGAGGGCCTGATATGGGGCTGGGACCCCTCATTCCTGAGAATCCTTCCTATTTTTGTCCACCACATGTAGGTGTGGGACCAGCCTGTTCCACATCTCCACCCCTCCTACCAGTCTCGATGTGGTTTCCTCTTTAATTCTGTAGTTGTAGGACTTCCATTCAGCTCAATTTCTGATGGTTCTGAATGATGGCTGTTCCATAGTTTAGTTGTAATTTTGATGTGGTCGTGCAAGGAAGGAGCTGTGTTTACCTATGTTGCCATCTTGACCGTAAGTCAAATAAAACGTTTTCAAGGTGTCCAGTCATGTGGTCATGGGTCAATTAGCCCACTGCCAATCTGCACACATATATCAAGTCACCACAATATGCACCCTAAATATTGTACAGCGTTATTTGTTAATTATACCACAATAGACCTGAAAAAAAACCCACATAACAATAAAAAGGATAAAATATGATAAAAAGAACAGCACGAATGAATAAAAAATAAATCAGTATTCTGGGTTTAAAAAAGCCAGACACAAAAAGTACTTACTATATGATTCTGCTGATACAAAGTTCTAGAAAATACAAATTAACATATAGTGGCAAATAGAAATGAGTGGCTGCCCGGCTCTGGGAGCGGAGGGTGGTGTTCTTTTGGGGGTGATGGAAATGTTCTGTGTTTTGATTGCAGTGGCCGTGGTTTTACACCAGTGAAAACTTAAGAAAAAACTATGGTTTGAATTTGTTGTTTTAATTTATTGAGCACCAACCTTTTAAGCCAAGGGTCAGTAAAGTTT
The DNA here is from genome assembly GCA_007922815.1 of Macrotus californicus. Lineage (NCBI taxonomy): Eukaryota > Metazoa > Chordata > Mammalia > Chiroptera > Phyllostomidae > Macrotus > Macrotus californicus. The sequence continues at coordinate 14,328 of VMDR010008043.1, forward strand.
TTCTGAAAAAAGCCACATTGTAAATCTTTTAGATTTAGCAGGACATAAGGTCTCTGCAGAAAGTAGGCTGGAATTTGGATTTCTTACCATTTTCACATGTCACTAAATACTATTTTCTTATTTCCCTAACATTTACAAATGTAAAAACCATTCTTAACTCCATAAGTACTTTTAAATATAGTTTTGTTAGCATCCTTTACATTCCCTTTTTGAAAACAAGGCTTTAAAAATTTAGGGTTCGGATATCTGGTAACTACTCAATAGATTGAGCTTAATTGTTTGAACAGTGATAGGTGACAAAAAAATAGCATTGATGATGATGATGACAAGGAATGAGTGGATGACCCCATGTTGATAAAAATAAAGAAAAGAAATCACTTTGCTGTGAAAACTATATGAAATTTCATACACATTAAAGTGAAAACATGGAAGGTTATTTTAAGTACTAGACTGAGATCAGGAGAAAAGGCAAGGTCGGATACCCATGTGTGGAAATATCTGTGCACTGGTGAGAGCTAAAGCCATAAGGGTGTGTGATTTTTTTAAGGTTATACTGTGTAGAGAAAAACACTGAGTGCTCAGGATTAAACACAGCTGGAGAATATGAACAGGAAGAGGAACCAGTGCAGCAAACAAGGAACAACCGACTGGTCAGCAGGTCAGATAAGAGGACAGTCACAACGAACTCTATCAGGGAAATCAAGAAAAAATTCTGTTCCAGAAGAAGGGGGAGGTGTCCATCATCAAAAACAGACATCAAGAAGGAAAAAGAGGCATTTGTTTATTTCAGATATAACTGATGTCTTTGGAAAAAACACAATCACAAAAGAGAGAGTGGTGGGAATAGATGGAAATAGGCAATCTACAGAGCTGTCAAGAACAACTTGACTCATGACAGGAGATCAGCCCATTTGATAAGTGTATGTCAACACTTGATGGGAGTGTTCTCTTCCTTTACCCCACCCATTTCATTCATTAGTATTCTGTTTTCTAATTAAATGTATTGGGGTGACCCTGGTTAATAACATTATGTAAGTTTTAAGTGTACAATTTTTAAAACATCCTCATCTAAGGATACGTTTATTGATTTTGAGACAGAGAGAGAGGGTGGGGGGAGAGAGGGAGAGGGAGAGAGAGAGAGAGAAAGAGAGAATCAGCTGCCTCCTGTATGTTCCCTGACTGGAAATCAAAGCCCCCCCAACCCTTCCCCACCGCAATCCAGGCATGTGCCCTGACTGGGGACTGAACTCGTAATCTTTTGGTGTGAAGGATGACACTCCAACCAACTGAGCCACCAGGCCAGAGGTCGAGTGTACAATTCCACACTACCTCATCTATATATGATGAGCATTGTGAGCTCATCACACAGTTTTTATTTTTATTCTGAGCAAAAGACTATATACCACAGAGTTTAATTCCTTTAAGCTACAAACTGAATCAGGCATCCAATGTGAAGTTGCTGAATGAGCATTGCACGTTTCACGTTTTCTACAATGCTGGATTAATGTGGTTGTACCTTCCTGTCAATTTCATATCCTCTCTGACACCAAGATCCCTTTTAGATGTGCCAACTTCTTGTATTCCTGACATATTCCTGTCCACAAGTTGCTAAAGGCAGACCATCAGCCAGACACATAACTATTGGGCTCCTATATCTTGCATTGTGCTTTTAAAGAAAAAAAAATCTAGTAAACTTTTAAGAAATGATTCATTTCATCATAATGTGGTTAATCAAATACAAAAGATGATCTAATGGCCTTGTCTTAGAAACATTCTTAGATGAGTCAATTCCCAAATAATGATATAGGCCCTGTAGCGTTTATGGAAATGTGAAACCCCACACCTTATGCTTTGCTGTTCCGAAACAACAGGTATGTATCATGCACTGGGAATATAGAAAAAGGTTCCTCATTATGACTGGAAAAACTGGCAAATGTTGGAACATTTACACCAGCAAATCGAGGTGTCACATTTCTGGGAGTTTTTAACATTTATAGATTGAGATAATACAACATCTGAACAGAAATCAATAATAATTTCAGATATTAATAAGGGAATATCTAGTCTAAATATTACTCCTTTTTTCAAGTACTCTTTCTCTGATGATTAATGAGCTATTTAGGAGGGGCAAATCATTTACTATCATTTTGTTGCAATTTCCTAGTTAGTGAAACAAGGACACAGGAATTTTTCCAGGGATGTCTATGGAATACCTGATTAACAAAACTTAAAAAACATATACAAATAATTTAATCTTAAAAAGCAAAATTTTAATACAGCCCAAGTTCATTAATATTTATTACAGAAGAGGAAAAAAATACAGAGAAGCCAGAGAAAGAACCCCAAAACTTATACCGAATCATAACACTCAGAAATAACCACTCTATTTTGGATATGAAGTTTCTTAAAATCACAATTTCTAGAGAGGGATTATTTTCCCCAACCCATTAATTATGTCCAAGGATACATTTTCATATGTAAGCATTTTTTTGGAATAAGAGCTGAAAGTTTGATTTATAGTTGGGCAATAGCTGGGTAACCTCAGGTCTTGGTTTGTCTGGGAGAGTCCTTGTTTGCTCGGAATTTTAGGGGCAGCCTGTTGTCTCAGCATTTTTATTCACACCACCCCATTCCCTCAAGCATCAATGACAGTGAATTACATGGCCATTTATTTAGTAGGGCTAGATAAGGCATGGCAAAGGCCCAGTCTTCTGGAAGCTATTCTATTGGATACAGGAGAAGTATCAAGTGTATCATAATAAAGACCCAAGTCCTAACCAGACCTCTTCACATAAGAAGGGTCTGAAATTTAAATTCTCTCCAAACTATTATGGTTCATTGATTGAGTTAATACATAACAGTTGAGTATCCACCAAGCAGTGTACTGTAGGTCCCATGCAGGCAATGCACAAACAGACTCAGCCCACTTCCCCAGAGTATTTCATGCCGACTCATATGGTTCAACGCTTTGAGCTCCACGCAGAGTTCCTCTGCTTCCCAAACCCAAAATCACTCACTGCCTGAAGGGAAAAATCAGTAAAGTGGAAGGAGTTCAGTGATGGGCCTTACCTATATTTGGTGATATTCTTTCAAGTATTTTCTCTCTCCTTAGCAAAATAATGTTGTGTACTATTCTTTTTAAAAAGTTTTTGAGTGTCTACTATATGGGAAATTCTGTCATTCATAAGATAATATAAGATATATGGTATCTGCTTCAAAGAGCTTACACAAGAGTTGAAGTGTAAGGCATATAAATAAAACTGAGTCTTGTGGCCTAGAATGTATGCTACGACATTTGTCCACACTCTCAAACTTCTTTTGCAACAGAAAATGTCAACTTTGCAGGAGCACATAAGTTTCATATGTGAATATGTACTCCCTCACATGATGACAGTTAAAAGGAAAATAAGATTTAGTTTTATGTATTTATTCTGCAGCCGATTTTTCAAAACATAATTTTTTTAGTCCTCACCCAAAGATATGTTTTTATTGATTTTAGAGAGGGATGGGGGGGAGAGAGAGAGAGAAAAAGAAATATCAGTGTGAGGAACATCAATCGGTTGCTTCCCAGATGCGCCCCAACCAGAGATGGAACCTGCAACCTAGGTACATGTCCTGACTGGGAATCAAACCCACAACATTTTGGTGCACGGAACTACACTCCAACCAACTCAGCCACCTGGCCAGGACCAGAACACAGTGTTTATATACATTACACTGGCAGTAAAAGATAAGTTTTTAAGTAGTGCCTCTTTTAATTACCACAACCTCAAGTCAATCAGTGTCAATCAGTTCCCTTTCTTTTTTTTTAAGAGTAATTCTTTTCCTTAGGTAAAAAAATATAAAAATCAGCAAATGGGTATTGTATTGTTTTATATTTGGAGTGCAAGGACATTTTCAATGTCATCTACTCTTTAAGGAACTGGATTGTTCAATTCTTGTGATTGGTAATATAACAAAAATCTAAATAAAGATTTTGGTCTAGTCTTAAACTTAATTTTCTTCAGTGCTCATAACCACACCCGTGTAAAAAAATGTGATTTAAAGTCACATTATATCTTGGGACTAAATCTATAATAAGTAGTATTAGTAGAATAAGTATACTACATACTAATCAGTATAATAAGTAGCTCTGCTATTATATGGAGCTATACTTTATATGAAACTCAGCTTTTTCATCTGTACAATGGGAATATTAATATCAGTTACTTCAATGGATTACTATGAGGTGCAAATAAAATCACTGTAAGACATATATTTGTAAGCTGTGAACCTGCCCTATAAATACAAGGTGATACTATTTGTATTGCTAAAAGGATTTGTACAAAGTTAGTCTCATCCTTATCCTGGCTGATTTCTTTCTGTGTACAGCACATTCCTTCTAGCTGAGGTGGCCTGCCACAGGTTGTGTACTGAGAAAGTATGACATCATGTCAAAAATGTCGGGGGGAGGGGGGACAAGTTAATGCTTCAGTGATTTCCAATGCCTTCTGAGTAAAGAACACAGATTTGTAATTTGACTAACAAAGACTCTGAAGTTTGGTCCTCACATGTTCCCTCTCTCTGCCTTAGAGTGCACGCTCCCTGCACGCTGACCACCAGGGACTTGCAGCTGCTCAGTCTGCAGGGCTTTCTCTCAGTTTTGCCCTGAGGACCTGCTGTTCCTGCTTCCGCCCAACCTCCCCAACCTGGCTGGCCCTACCAATCAGGTGAGAATTGGCCCCTCCAGGACACTGAGATGCTTCTTTGGTTTCCTCACTGCCCCATACTCAGCTATTTACCCCAACACTCTGCCCCCCACACCCTGTGCACCTCCTTTTACAACAATCACTGTGCTGTATCCTAACTGCTAGTTTTCCAGTTGGTCTCCTACATCAAATCATACAGCCCGTGAACATCTTAAAACAAGACAGCTGGGTTTCTTCCCTGCCACAGTCCAGCACAGTGCTATGCACAGGGCTAGTTCTTCACAAATATTTGTTGAGTGGATGAGTGACAGGAAGTCCAAAACAAACAAAGCAGCAAAAAAAAAAAAAAACAACAAACCTGTATTATCTGAGGCCTCGAAGAATAAGGGCCAGAAAATCCTTAAGGGCTCATTCTCAAGAAATAGGTTTAGCTGTTTCAGCTATCAATTTCCTAACTTCATCTTCACAGAAATTCTGGAAGACTTAAATTGGGGTGATCTCTTTGGCAGCTGCTCCCATGACTCAGTAAGAGTATGAGGGTATGTAATCACAACGTTTTATAGGCTAATTTGGAACAAAAACCTCGTATAGTGGGAGGGGATGAAAGGCATGTTACGGGAAAGGCAATAAAAGTTTAACTGTGCATGAGTGTGTGTACGTGTGTGTGTTTAAAGCACTTGGAAGTGTATGTAAAAGCATGACAAGTATTACTATTTTATTGTTTTTTTTTTTTTTAATTTTAAGTATGTGAGGCAACAGCAATGTCTAAAAAGAACAGTTGCTAAAATTAAGAAACCAAGCCCCAAGTACCAAATTTTGGTTTCCTTTATTTCATTTTAGAAATCTTCATGTAGTGTTTTGTACCTTGACTTTAAATTTTATTATCTTTAGAAGAAAATGAATGTTTTACAAAATCATTCCAACCTATATTGTAATTTTTAGAACAAATAAAAATACAGGATTCTTCAGACAAAAAATCAAAATCCCATATTCTCTGAAAAAATAATTATAAAAATGTAAGAAAACATAGAAGCTACCTAGTAATACTTATTTATACATTATTGGTGAAAAACAGTGGATTTGTGTATTCCACCACATGACAAAAGGATGACTGTGGTCCTTTGTATGGTTTGTCAGTAACAGCAAAGCAGGGACACAGAGAAAGAGCCAGCCATTCTTTTAAGAAATGTTACACAGAGTAAAAGATTTAGCTGTGCTTGCCTATGTTTTCCCCAAGGCCCCATGGATACTTATGTCTGTTTCCTCTTTTGTACATATTTTATGCATATGTGTGAAATTAATAGGCTTGAGATATTAGTAATTGAGCCTTTTGCCTTGTATTTAATCTTTAATATATGAAAGCTGAAGTCAGAAGTATATTGAGCATTTTTCTAAATGTCGCTACACTTTAGGAAAGAGGCACCCTCTTGTTCTTACAAGAGGAGTTACTGCTTAATTGACAATAGGTACATATCTTTAATAAGTTGTGTGATTGCATCAAGCTCTACACAAACTTGATAAAGTAAGTGCTGTTAAAACATATTTACTGTAGATTCAAATCAGACAAAGTTAGTGGGATTTCCAGAAGGATAGGATACAAGAACCAGCACACACAAGAAGAAAGGCAATTTCTATCTTGTTGCACTTTTGTATGTGCCATGCACGGTACTAAGGGCTTTGCAGACATTGTTGTTCAAACCCTCCAACAACAATCGTATGAAGTACATATTAGCATCCTGCTTCCTGGGAGCCTTCCTTCAGAGAGGCGCACTAATTTCCTTGAGTACACAGTGCTCCTTATCGGGCTGGGAAATCTGGGTGTGAAGTGGCGGGAAGCACAGGGGTTTGGGCTTTCCTCCTGTTGGAGAAGGAAATAGTTCAGGGTAGTGGCAAGGCCCAGACGGGACCAGAAGGCATTAGTGGAGATGGAGAGCACCCACAGCTGTGCGCAGAGGATCACCTGTCCACACCAAAGTCAGGAGAATGGCACACCCAAGATAACCCCTTCCCTCCCCTCCTTGCCACCCCAAGTCCTAACAAAAGTTACCTCAAAAATATCTCTTGAACCCTTGGACTTCGGTCTGACTCCACTGCTAATATGATAGTCACAGTTACCATGATCTCACCAAGGCAAGAATCTCTGTATCATTTTACCCCATTCTCTTCCCCTTCTCTCTCTCCACCAATAATTCTCCATAATAGATGTCATTTCACTGCTCATAACACTTTAACGCTTACCACTACCTTTAAGGTCCCGATTCTAGATAAAGCCTCTGCAAGACCTGTATTCTATCCACTTTTTCAAGTTCAGTGCCACTAACTCACCGATACTTTCCACACCCAGTTACACTAGTCTAATTTCAAGCCCCTCACCTCAAGGCCTTTGCATATTCACTTAAAAAATTATCCCACAAATGTGTATTACACAGGTAGGATGGCCAGATAGAGTTCCAAGTGCCACTCCCTCTCACCATGCTCCCTCTGCCTGGAAGACACTTGTAGAACGCACCGTCTCTCTTGGGCCTGGTGCCACTTACTCAGTCTTCTGATCTCACTTCCTCAGGAATCCCACAAATCAGATGATTTTCTTCTGTTTATACTTTTCATAGCACCCGATACTGCTGTCTTGTGTAATAACACAATTTTTAACAATGTTTTATTAAAAACTGCCTCTGATGGTAGAAGCAGCCTCTGTGATTTCTGTGTTCTGTTTGGGACCATTCCTGTTTGGTTTTCATCACACCTTCAGAACCTGATGTGGTGACCCACTTAATAAATACCTTAAAGAAGGTTAAATCTATGAATTTACTTTCTATAGACAACTGGCCCATATCCCCAAACAAACACAAATATCATTGTAAATTAATACACCATGAACACTTGAGTAGTAAATCAGCTTTCTGGAGCCTTGTCAAATTTGAGATTTTGAGCCTGTAAAGTTAAAAATCAAACTTTGATCTATGGTATCCCCGAAGATAAGGGCAGCCTCTAAAACATACTGCATTTTACTGTGTATAATGCACAAACTTTTGTCCAAATTTTTTAGAGAAAAATAAGTTTGTGCATTATACATGGGTATAATGATCACATACCATGGGTATAAAAATGGGCATAATCACATTTTAATGCATACAAAAACATGGATACACATTATACACAGCAAAATACAATACTTAAGAGAAAACAGGCAATTAATATCACCTTCTATACATCATCAAAATAATGGTGAATCCAATTATGGCAAATGATAAGAAGGGAAGAATTCTACCTCCTGTCCAAAGTGCTAATTTAGTCTGGCTCATGGTAGTGAGGGGAAATTAAGAAATACATCTTTAATAGTGATTTTTAAACTTCTTGCTATATACATCACAAATGTATATGTTAGAGAAGGAAGAGCATCTCTAGTAAACTCCATCCATATTTGTTTATGAAGGACATGAATTTCAGAGCTAGTTGTAACCCATAAATGCAATACCAAAACATTCTACATATATCTGTATAAATAATTTTGACCTTAAAATACAACAGTCTGCAACAATTTCTTGGTTCAGAGAAAATTAAACTTTTAAACCCAGGCTTTTCCTATTTTAGGTTGACTATCATTTTTTCTCATCTATAACATAGCTTTTGGTTTTAACTACAGAATTCTTGTTTTATTTTTTTCAACACTTTTTTTGCCTTGCCTCACTCACAGCTTTGACAACAATAATCTAGGAATTAAAAGAGAAAATTCATTCCCAGTGAATTCTGTCCTTTTAGATTTACCTAAGATAAATGGTGATAATGCAAGCGCTAAGTACTGAGAACACAGGATGAATCTGCTCTAAATGAATCTGTTCATTTTCATAAACCATTCTGAAAATGGTATGGTTATTATCATTTTACTGCAAGAACAGCAAAATGGACCTTTATGTCTTTAGTGATTTTTCCCCAGAGCATGTGTGTATGTCGGGGGCGGGGTTTAGTGGTAGAGAGTTATTTACATTTAGGATACATCAATATAAGTAAACATGTTGGTAAGGTACAATGAACCTTTCATTATTCTTAGTATTCATTTAAGTACTTATTCATTCACTTAACGTTTACTGAGTACAAGCATTGATAGGTTTTGGAACAAAGATAAAACATATAATACCTGTCTTTAGGTGGCTAGCAAGTCAGTGACAGAAAAACAAAAGTAATGACATTATAGCATACAAATGCCACCATAAGGGAAAAATCACATTGCAGGAGTTCAGAGGAAATACATAGAAAAGTGGTTGGGATCACACAGAGAAAACTCTTTTTAGGACCTAACCTCCAGGTGAGTTTTAAAAAGACAAATTGGAAGCCAGGCAGCAGGCAGAAGAAAGGAGAGGACAGTAGAAGGTCCTCAAGAAGACCAGACAACAGGTCCATGCTAAAGTAACCAGTGCAGAAGAACATTAAAGCTTCTGCTATTGGAATAAATAAAACCTTCCTGTACCATTTTATTTCAGTGTACAACTTAAGGGAATCACAGATGTTTACTTAAATGGTCCATATGGTTCCCAATGAATGTATTACAAACCCCAAATGAATCCTGTTGACTGCTCAAAATTATTATACTAAGAAGTGTGCTCAGATTTTAAACTACATTGAGGGGGCATGAGGATCTCTGAAGACCCATAAAGCTAGTATACTTCTAGTGAGTTCAACAATCAGAGTGATTTTTTTTTAAAGTAAAGGGCTAACAAAGTTGTTTAAGCGGCGAATCAATGGCATGACAATCAGTTGGTTTTGAAAGCAACCCAAATTTGTATCATTAAAATAAAAGATTTAAAATGGTTCAGGTCAAATAGTGGTGTCACCTACAAAGTTAGCTTCCTGATTTCTTACCCAGGATTTAAGCTGTCAAAAAGATCTTGCTTTTGCTTTGTCTACTGTGTAACCACGTGGACTATTTGTCCAGCTGAAGAGATATTTTTCTAAGACATAAACTCTTTAGTGGTCCCTTTTGGAATAACTCAAGTCTCTAATAAGATTATTATTATAACTTAACAAACACAAAGTCTCAAATGCATTTACTCTGCCTGCAGACTAAATTCAACAGATAATAACTCATAGCCCAGCTGCTAATGACAAGCTCATCTCTGACCTGAGGGAGTTTGTAAAGAGTTAAAGCAGAGCACCTATAGGAGGACACAAAGGTGTTCTTTGTCTAGTTATCAGGAAGTCCATGAGGTGACCTCATGTATTACCCGCTTACCGTAATTCTGGAAGCAAGTGCTACAGTCTACAGGTTAGACACTTGGTCGCTCTGTGAGGTTGGATGCCTGCCTACAGAGGTTAGGAAATGAAAAACTTTGTAACACGGACATGTTGCTTGTTGGCTTTGTGAAAGGCAGAACCCTCCAAATGCCAGGCATTTCTCCTGTTGCTTCCATACACCGTCCCAACAGTGTGGCTCATAAGTGACAGAGCCAAGTCACAGAACAAATCTTGTTTCCAGTTCAATGCTGCAAACATAGATTAAGTCATATCTTGGAATTCTTCCACTGAGAAAACTTACAAGAAGCAAAGCAACTTTTCAAAGCATAGCAAAATAAACATTTGCTCCATGACTTACTGAATTTGGCACTGAATGGAAAATATGCACTTCCAGTAAACCAAGTAAGTTAACCGAGGCACCAACTTCACCTTCCTGGTTGCTTAAGGCCACCAGACTGCATGGGAGGCTGCCTTCTCTTCTATTCCTAACTCCATCACTAAGTTTATTATGTGAGGCGAAGCATGAAACCTTCAGTCACTTCAGCTCTTCAGTGGGACAATGCTGCTGGCTATCACCAGCATTCTCAGAGCAGATGTTTGATAATTAAGTGAGTTCTTTTAATATAAACACTGTTTTGGTACTACATGCTGGAAAACTATGAAGCATGTTAATCATTTGAAAATGTCAGTTTAAGATGAGGTGCTAAAGCTTGTGAATCATTTCAAGAGACTTCTCTAAATTGAGGAGATTTGTAGGAGGGGAGTGGAGGCATTGGAAATTTCAAATAAGAGATTTAATTCAAAAAGAATTTACTGAGGACCTCGTGCCAGCCCTGTAATTAAGCTTTCCGGGCAGCACAAAAGGAGTGGGAGAGCAGGTCTGCAGGGAACTGGTTGGGGAACAGCCCCAGGGATGGGCAGATGTGCCAGATTAGCGCAAATTCGGAATGCAACGGGGAGGCTGCCATCAGAAGATGTTACGGTAAACTAGTAAGGCACAGGTTTCAAGGAAGTGGTACACTTAAAGCTGGATCCTTAGGAAAAGTAAGATTTGGAACAATTTTAAAAAGGGGAAACAGAATTACACATGAATGTACAGCACGGTTGAAGGCAAGGAGATGGGAATGAAATAAAATCCCTCTGTACCGTATGTGACCATAATCACTACATTTGTTCACTCCAGCCAGTATGCCCAAGAAATGGGCTTCCTATGCCTTGTTGATCCTGTTACCACAAAAAGCTCCAGCACAAAATGCACTTACTTAAAATAAGTTTGAAGAATTATTTAAGATTGTGCAAATCTTCTCTCTTAATAAAACTACACTTTACCGAGGATTATGTACCAAGCCCTGGGCTAAGCCCTTTATGTGTGTTATTTCATTTACTAGGACTTAGGGATGGCCCGGTACCTGAGTTCACACTTAGGCCTGTCTGATACCAAGTTTTCAACTCTGCATGTAATTTACCAAAACTCGTGTTGCCTGGGTTCTTTCTGCGTGGTGGGGATTTTCAGTGCTTTCTCATGGGTGCCATTATTCCCCTAATAATTCTGTGATGTAATTACAACTTTCCCTGTGTCTTCTAACTTCACTCCTGATCCTTTTGGAGAAGTACAGTTAGTCCCCAATCTCAACAATAGGTTCTGAGATTTTAAGTGAAATGATGTAGAACAAAACCAATTTTACCATATGCTAATAGACAAGAATTAAGTGGGTAGGCATCTCAGCAACGTTATAATGAAACAACATTGAACAAAATGAAGTTATTTGAGGATCTGCTATATATTAATGCGTACTTTTTTGGGAAGTGGTATTATACTACATCATCTACTCAAAGGAAATGATATGCACTTTTAAAAACCAATGTTTAACACCATGTCAGCAGCCCATAATTTAAAAGTTGGTGTGGACCAGGTCTATGGGGTGTTGATGGTGGCGCTTCTTTACTCCCACAGGTTCATGGGAGGCAGGTGTGAGACTTGAGAATAACTGCAGTAGGAAGTAGAGAGCAAAGTGGTGTGTGTCTTTCCCTCTGTCCACCCTGTTGGTTTTACACTAGAAAGTCTTGGTGACCTTGGATCGAGCCTGGCCACTGTGAGGTCTGTCCTGCCCACTGACAAGGCTGCTGAGATGCCCAGGCTCAGAGCGACCTTCCCTGGCTCTCTCTCTTCTCCCTTCTCCTCTGCCTGTCAGCACAGCTCTAGAGACTTTTAAACCTTATGTCTGAAGTGTTAGTTGATTTTAATATTAAATAATTGAAATCTATCTTTAGAAATTAATTATACTAACTGATAAAAACTCCCAATATAAGAGATCATTATGGAAAATTTTAAAGTGACATATTTTTATGGAATTTCTATGAACTAAACTGTCAATCTAAAATTTTTCTTCCTGACCCTGTAAAAAAATGCCAAAGATTCTTATAAACAGCTTTTTTTTTTTTTTTTGAGGAAAACTACACTTTACCATGAAGTTTGCTTCTGTCCCATCTGTCATCTTTTCTCTTCTTCATTATGTTAAGTTCAGGTGTCTGTAACAGAGGCTGGAGTTTTTTCCACAGCCATGTTTGGAGTCACACTGAGACCCTTCAGTCTCCAGTTTGACCTAGTTGTGCTCACGTTACACTTTCTTTGGCAAGTAATGTTAAGCAAGAAGTGTTTTAACTTCCCTTTGGTGCAACAATGCTAGGTTGACCGAAAGTGAAAATGAACCCTTACATAACAAAACCTGATATTAACCTCACTTAATTGTGAGAGAAAAACAAAACTCTCTTTTGTTAAAATTAATTTTATAGTGCGTTTGATAGATGAACTCAAGATATGCCAGAAAATAAATACAACAGAAAATTTTAGGATAAAGGCCAAAAACAGATCAAATAAATTGGTCTAAGAGAGATTCATTTTTCAATACTAATAATGTAATGGAAATCACTGATGACTACTCAAATAATAGAAACAAAAAATTCTATTCAGGAAAAAATTTTCAAAATAAATACGTGACTCAGACAAGGAAGCACAAGCAACTGAAGATGGCCTCTGAGGTCTTCCTTGTTTCCTTCTAGATGTGGTCAGCACGTGCATTCTCAATGAGCTTCCTGACGACCTTTCTGAAATTGCATCTCAGTTGCCTGCTCCTCACTGTTCTAAACTTGGCACTTCTCACCTTCTATCAGGCTACATGGTTTCTTATTCTGTTTAGCTGTATTATTTATCCATGCTCCACACCCCCAGCTAGAATGCAAGTTTCTCAAGGGCCTGCATTTTTTTCTGTTTTGTTACCAATTTGTCCACAGCACATAAAACAGTTCCTGGAACAGAGTAAACAAACAAATAAACCAATTAATTAATTAAAGTTAAGCATTTTCTAGTGTTAGCTACAGTGAATTCACAGCTTAGGGATGGAAAAGTGATTATAAGTCGATTCGGCAAAGAGATTTGTAAAACAGGAGTGGTGACATTGGAAATCACAGAAATAACATAAAACTTATTAAAATTTATTGAGTGCTTACTATGTACTGACATATATTGTCTTATACAATCCTCTTAACTACACTGAGATACACATCATTATCATCCTCACTGTTCAGTGAGGAAACTGAGGCACAGGGATGTTCAGTAACTCATCTCAGATCACAGAACTAGCAAGTGACAGCCAGGATCTGAATGCAGGAAGTGTGATGGAGAGCTTGTCCTTGCTATTGTCACACCCTGGAAGATGGACGACTGAGGTAGACGGACTTGACCATGTTCATTTTCTCTCCAGGAGTAGGGGACACATAAGGAGGTCTGGAAGTCCCTCTTCAAAACGCCAGTGTCCTGGCAAGAGGCACACCTGAAACTAGCTCTGTGAGGTCATCTGAGGGGGGTAAGTGATAGTGAGCCATGCTCAGCAAAAAGCAGAAATTAGGAGAAACTGGGCAAGGGGCAAGAGAAGGAAAAAGACAGAGGAAGCTGAGTGCGGAGTTATTAAAGAGAAACTTGCATATTCTGTTTTGCAACTGTCCCTAGTATATGCTCTGTCAGTGACAGAAATAGTCATTTCCTCACCTGTATTTTGCCAGACTATTTTCAACCTCTGCAATAAGATTAGAAGATGCAATTCATAGAAATGTATGGTTTCATGTTGTTAAATAAGTTACTTTACTATTTTCACTTTTTCCCCCCAAAGAGGTATTAGGTAGTAGTACATCATGACCAGATCGAACAGCGCTAATAAAAACAATAGTTATTTATAAATAACTTAGAGCAAATAGTACTTTCTCTTTTTCTAGGCATGTGTGTGTGCATGCCCCTGTGCTTGGTCGTTCATCATAGGTTCTGAAGAGGAGATACTTTTCTGCTTGGGGAGCAAGTCCCTGGTTACCATTTGGTAAATGCCCCTATGAAATGTATTCATTGAAGTAGTTTTATTTCCACAACTATATTCTGTTCAAAAACATCAAAGGGCAGAAAGCATAAGGAAAAATGACAACACATTACTCATGCAGCATGATAATATATATTCCACATATATATATAAACAGAGTAATCTTATAAATAACTTGCCATCAAACTAGTTTTCTCCTTGCTTTTCACTGGGAGGCCCGGAAAAAGGGAAAAAGTAGCACCAAGTCATTAACTTTATGGCAATCTTGTCTCTTTTTTTCAGAGCCACCAAAACATTTTGAGATTTAATTTCACTGGTAAATAAAGCACTTTTAAAGTTCAATAACAAGTGAATGGTCCAAGTTTGAGTTTTTTTCCTCTTTAAGCCATACTGACCTTTATAGAAGCAAAGGAATGACATTTGACATTTCACGGAAAATAAAGAAACATAATTTAGCAATTTTTAACCAATCGCCACACGCTAGAGCTTCAGAGTTGCTCAACTCTTTCCAGACACAAATGCCTCACAAGCATGCTTCATATTCTTTTTAAAATCACAAGTAAATAAACAAAATTTAATTAGATGAGCCTACATCGCATATTTGGCTGATGTCATTTCTCCTCTCTGGGATAAAAAAAAAAAGTCCATTAAAGAAAATAAAGAAAGAAGGAAATACAAGGCACAGCTGACACTGGACACGCAGGACCTGTTTTTCTCTCAAATGCTGCACTGCACTTCCTAACTGCAGCTCAAGAAAAGCAAAACTGCAGGTCTGACTGGGGTATTCGGACTGCTGGTGCGACTCTCACACCGTAAAAGAGAGCACATGCCTGAGGACAGGTGCTGATTTCGTCTGACTTGCTTCATGTTTTCACCTGCGCACATGGCCTATTACTAGATTTGGAACAAAACTGGGCTGTTGTCTTCATCCCAGCCACTGGGTCACGGGCACTGTTCTATTTTTGGCGAAGATTTCCAATAGGCCGGTGGATGAATGAGCACATTCAGGTGAAGACATTAGGAGGGAGCACTGAGCGTTTCCCACGGTGTGGTTACTCGGCTCCTCTGCTTTGATTTTGGTGACTTGTTCTTATTATAGTTGAGGAATAGGTTCTGTTCCCTTACACTCCCTGTTCTACTCGTCCTTAATCTCTTCTGTCTCCTGAAGCACATCCTTCCCTCCTGCACAGACACACTGCAGGGTTGCCAGGCTGAGGAGGTTCTGGCCCAACTTATGCCTGGCATACACCTTTCCCCAGCTGGCAAGGATAGCCAGATCTGTGCCTGCTCTGGGGCTGCAGATCTGAGCAACATTGCATCCAGGGTTTTATGGTTACCAAACACAGGCCCAGAAGGGCTAGCTTCACCCTCCTGCCCTTTCGGACCAGTCATAGACTACAGGTCACTTGTGGGGATGGTCATTCTGAGGCCACCCTGGGAGCTGGGGTTGGTTCCAGGCTATGTTCAGAAAAGAGGTCCAAGAATTCTTAGAACAATTCTGATTTTTAAAAAATGATCAGTATAAGAAATTTGTAAAAGACAGACAAAGCCAGAAGAGTTTCTTTTCCCTGGTCCACATGGACTATGAGGTAGTTCATTATGAAACCTTCAGGGAGTGCCTCTGAGGTAAGCCAGAGGTCCAAAACTGGCAGCTTGAACACTGCCTGCCAACAGGCTTCAATTGACCTCCACAGTACTTAAAGGTTGTCTTTAAATAGTTGCCAACATTAACAAATTAGGAGCTTTCACATAAAAACCTGGTTTCTGGCTTCTCTAGAAAAATCAGAAGATCTGGCTGACACTGGATCTGCATCCTGTCTAGCAAATACCTAACTGGAGCCAAGTAGCTGCTGCCCCTTTAGACAAGGCTGGCTGGCTCCTGACCACAGGCCCCAGCCAGGTCATCTTGCAGTCCCTGTGGACGTGAGAGTGCGTAACTTCTGGTGCATGCATTGTAAGTTAAGCATCTAAGTGAGAATCAGGTGTTAAGTACTAGATTCATGTCAGCAGACATTTGGCAAAGTTTGGCTCATGCACGTCTCTCACTTTTTCCATCCCCTCTCTACTTGCCTCAGAGCCTCCCGGGTGCTGCATAAGCACTTACTATTCAGAACATTTTCCTTTTCTAAGGGTCAGAAGGCCAGGAAAGCCAAAGTGCCACCCTGTTGGATGTCCTTGTGTCTATGAATCCAATTGCTGCTGTGGCTGGAAAAGATTTAGTGAGGGAGACATACAACTCATATCACTGAGCCAACTGCTTGCCAATAAACAGACATAAAGTCATGCCCAGGAAGAGAGTTCTATGGGCCAAAGAAGTGGGGGCATGTGGTTTTATTTTATTTCTGAATGTGGGTCCACAATTGTGCTGCAAAGTTGATAAATATAAAGGGTAATGTCCAAAGTCAAGATAAAAAAAAAAGAGCTCTAAAACATTTTCTTTGCTTCAACCTGGAACTATGGAGATTTCATTCGGCTCTATGTTCAGGACAGTTGCCAGCTCTCTTTTTATAAAATAGCAGAGGCTGGCTTTTGGTGACTCCCAGCTTGAAAAGCACTGTAGGACTAGGTGATAAGTTGGTAACACAGAAGCAAAAGACAATTAGAGGCGATTTTCAAAGCCCGCCAGGGCCCGCAGCTGTAAGATGCCTGTGGACCGCGCAGCAGTGGTGTAGCTTCATTTCTCTCTCTCATGCAGCTCTAAAAACATAAGCAATCAACTCTTGGCTGACTTCAGGAATCCAGCTGCCTATCTGATTCCTCACAGCACCTGCCATTAGTAACTGCTACCAGGAATGTGCACTGGCTTTCTGAAACGGCACAAATGTGGATGTTCTTTCATTTCTTTTCACCCTTTCTGAATTGGGAAATTTACCAAATCTGCTAAAACAAAACAAAACAAAATGCCTTGCTGGACACTGTTAGGTGAGTTTTTGGTTTTGTTTGTTTTTTCATTGCACAGATGGGTCCTTGTGTGCAGAAGGCTCGCTCTCCTGGAGGGTAAGTTATCTTTAGGATACTGACCTCAAGAATGTGGGAATGATCAAGATTCATTAAAAATGACGAGAACAACAGGATGCAATAGAAAACAGATGTTAAAAAGGAAAGAGAAATGATAAGAAATTCCAGCTGATGAAATAGAGATGGTGATAGGAAGAGAAAAAAGAAACCTGCCAGGGACTTCAGATGGATACAAACAGTGCACAGTTCAGAGGGCCCCTCGGTGGTACTTTTCCCTTAAGGATGAGCTAGGCTCTTTCACTGCAGCATCCTAAACAGCAAATGCTCCCCGGATTTCACCTCCGGAAGTTCTCAGCACTGTAGGACAGGCTATGATTGTGAGACACATAGAAGGTTTAGAAATTGTGGCCCCTGATCTCAAGAAAACTACACTCTGGATTATAATTTTCTCTTATGTATTTATGGTAAATTCCTTTCATGCTGCTCCGAGCTCACTCTTTCAGTCAGTGGCAGTGGGAGGAGCAAGAGCATCCGTGATTATGGTTCTATATTCCAGCAATATAAATTCCCTGGTGGCTGTCTTTGAACTTGTCTTTACAGATGGAACGGAAGAGGCCAGAATTAAATATTTGCAGTGGTTAAGGTATTTATAAAAATAATATATAAAAATAAAATAAAAAGAATATATGCACCCCTATGATTGTAGCAGTACTACTTACAATATCTAAGATCCGGAAACAGCCCAAGTGCCCATCATCAGATGAGTGGATAAAAAAACTGTGGTGCATTTACACAATGGGGTACTATGCAGCAGTAAAAAAGAAGACACCTTACCATTTGCAGCAGCATGGAAAGACTTGGACACTATTATGCTAAATGAAATAAGCCAATCAGTGAAAGAAAACACATGATCTCACTTACATGTGGACTCTAGTGAACAAAATAAACTAATGAGGAAAACAGAATCAGAAGGGTGGAGGAGGCGGGAACTGACTGAAAGCAGGGGATGGGATTAGTCAGAGGACATACACGCACGACCTATGGGCATGGACAACGGTGTGGGGACTGAACTGTTTTAATAGATACCATAATAACGTGGCACAAAGGCTTTGCTCATACTACCATCCCCCCGCCCCTACCCCAGGACATTTTCAATGCTATTTCCTTTTATTTTCCTACATAAACTTCATTCTAGCTAGACAGAAGAAAGGGATGGGCAAAGGCATAGGATGGGAGACAGCATGGTTATCTGAGGAACCTGGAGAGACTTTTCTCTCCTCCAAACTCCCCCAAATTTGCTATCCTTTGCAGGCCAGCTGTGGGACTACGTCTTATATGAAGCCATCTTCAGCTTTTCTAGACTTTTTTGTGAACTTATCCAATAACTTTTATTATTATTGCTAAGAATAATTATAAATAACTTTAGATAACAGCCACCACCATCACAATTAAACTAATATTTTATGAGCGTTTTTTCAGCGACACACACCTGAGCATGCTTCACATATATTTTTATTCATATTACTCAATCCTCTCCATAACCCTAAGGGAGATACTATTATCATTCCCACTTTTTCAGAAAGAAAGAAACTGAGACTTAGAGAAATTAAGTAAACTTCTTAATGACACTTACTAAGTGATAGAGAATTCTCTTCAGTATCACCAATTTATTAATTATGAAGTAGTCATTTTTGTCTTTTGAGTTATAATTTATTATACAGTTATTTAAATATTTTAAATGTACTGCTTGGGCAAGGGGTTTTAGTTAAAAGCAAAACTGGGGTTTCAAATACAAAATGTACTCTTCTGCTAACCCTGTGATTGGTATTTAGGGCTCCGGGAGACTTGTGAGGTATCTGAGGTTGACGAAGGAGAAACTTAGAGAGCACCTCTGAGTGAAGAAAGGAGAGCGGTGTCCCAGAGAACTGCTGGGGCACCATCTGGGACCAGCGGTTGTTTGCTGGAAATCCAGGCTTAGTTCCCAGACCAAGCTGTCTCACTCTCTCAGGTCTCAGTTGTCCAATTGAAAAAAGAAAAAGGAAAAAGAAAAAAACAGCAGAGAACACATGTACTTGAAAAAGTTATTAAAAGAATGAATGTCGAGAGGATGTCTCCAAACCTTTTTTTATTCTTCACTCAGAGCATTATTCATTTTTATAAAGTTTTGAAATAGTACCATAAAGTTTCAGAGTTAGGCAAGATATCACCTGAATCCATTCACTTTATAGATGAAGAAATTCCAGCCTCATGCCTTGGTCAGACTCACATAATTAGCTAGTGACACATCTGTGTTTCTTAATTCTGAGTTCAAAGCTTTGACCGTGGGACACCATGACCTGTAAGCACAACTCACTTCACAGGCAAGTCCATGCATGTCTATTTATATTTGGGATATTTAGTAATAAACTTATCATTGATTTCTTTTCAGAATGGTATTTTTCAAAGACTATTTTAGCCCTAAATGAGAAGACATAGGAAAAGTAGATTTTTAAAAATGAAAAGTTAGTGACATAGAAAGTCAACCTCTCTATCCTTGGTTCCTTCATCCATAAGATGAGGTAGCTGATTCAAAATCACTAAGTCAGTGAGAATCTGCTAAAATGATAAAAAATACTTTTGGCGGCCAAGAATTAACCAAGTTGTTTAGGAAAAGGAGAAAAAAAAGGCAAAATATTTCATGGAAGATAACAATCCAGAGATAAGAAAACAAGTTTAGGCAGGGGCTGGTGATTGCTGTTAATGGAGGAAGAGAATTACAAGAAGTGTGGACATCAATGGAGAGAAGCACATGATCTCTCAGAATTCAGGACGTAGGGAATGAGATCTTCATAACAAGAATGTGTGAAAGAAAGAATGGGGCTGGAATGAGTCCTATAGATGCAGGGGGTAGTGGTGGCAGTCAGGGAGGATTCTGGGAAAATTCACAATGTCAGGCCGAGGGAGCATAACTTTGAATGTAGTGTGACAGAACTAGCTTCTTTCCCTCAGGACGTAAGGGATGCAGGAGACAGGAACAGTGGTAGTGAGCATCAAGACCAGGATGTATATGATTTGCTAATTCATACTAATTAATGAGCCCAGGTGATTCAAACAGAGTCAGATCTCAACCAGCTTTTATAATTGGTTTCTATTCACTTTTGCATTAAAAATGTGCATTCCATATCTCAAAGAGAAGAGCACATGATGAAATTAAGTATCAATGACTAGTGAAATGTGGTTTTGTTTTGGTAGAGATGACCTTTCTATTTCTCTAGCTCTACTTTCCCTAATAAAACGTTTGATTTATATGGTTTAGAGGCATAAAAAACAAACATTGGGAACTCTGTCCAAAGACTAAAGTACTAAATTATAGTGTACTGAGAAACCTACCAGTTGCAAAACACTGTGGCTTTTATCATTTATACGTAAATAACAACATTCTGAAGCACGGAAAAAGAGGACAAATTGAGGATTTTAAAAGCACATTTTACTGAAATCTACTAAAATTTTGGTGATAAATGCAGCAACACTAGAAAATTTGCTGCAATAATTCAGAGGCACCCATTTTTTGAGATACCTCTTGCCTTTGCTGATTATATCTGTTTATGCTAACATTTTTCTGATAACCTAATTTTGGAGTGGAAATCATGAATAAAGACCAGAACTGAGAAGGGGTTCTGGCATGGAACCTACAGTCAACTACTATAGTCAACAGGAAATTGTCAATCTTTATTTACTTGTAGTATATTATTTTATTTTGGTGAAGACTGTACATACATAAAGCCATACTGGCAGTTATGAGAGTTATCCAAACCCTTCATCTTAGGCCAGTATGTTTTTGGAAATAGATGCCATTTTCTTGGATGATTCTTCAAAATTTTGAGACTGGTTTAAAAGTAATCAAATTTGCAAATGGAAATAATTCGAGTAGATATAAAAATCGTTTGCAATTTTTTTCTATAATGGTGACTTAAGTGGCTTTTTAGGAAGAAAAAAGAAAACCTTTAAAATATGATGAATGAGATTATCTGAGTAAGAGAAGCGAAGGCCATGACAGAAAAGGCATCTTATAGGAACAAAACACGATACTGAAAACTTCTACAGAAATGACTACTCTTCTTAAATTTCTCAAGCATGAATTTTGTTAAAGACCCTGAGAAATGTAAATTATTATTAATAACAAAATTATTGTGAATAAATTAATCATTAACTGTATTATTATAATAAGACAACAAATGCGCTGTCCTCACTAAATCAGAAATACTTTCTGAATTCTCACACTTCAGATGAGCAGTGTGTAGGGAGGCACACCTACCTACACACCTTCCCTTATGTTTTTACAATGGTTCTTCATGAAAAGTGGGATAACTTAGAAGCATATCATCTGTCATTCAATACCACTTACAAGTGTTATAAAATTCATGTATTAAGAGTATACCCCCTCCAACTCATTATAACAGCTGTGGTTACCCCATGAACTGTTATTTTGCCAAACTTTTAAGGTAAAAAGTATTTGAGGGCTTTTTGATGTAAAATCATGGGTAAATTTATTCAATTTGAATTTGCTTATCAACCTTCATTGAAAAATAAGAAAGAATTCCTTTGAAAACTTCCTTTTAGCAGATTGTCAGGTCACTACTACAGTTCTAGGAAGTTTTTTTTTTGCACTGTTCCACTCAAGACTCTCCAACTCTTGCTAGTGCTGGAGGTGAAGGTAGACATTCAGCGAAAACATGGCAGCTCTTCAGAACCAAATGCTGCAACCTTGTCAGCCAACAAGAGGCCACAGATACACTCCCAGGAGGAGAAACAGCAGAGAAGTGAAAGGGACACAATTACTTCTCAAGTACCAATTTCCTCAGATCATTTTAGGAGACTCAGGTACGTTTGGGACAATTGCTCCCTGGATTGAGCACAGCCAGTAAATCCAAAGTTCCCATTCTCTTTTTTGCAATTTCAGATGGCCTCTCTCGCTCCAATTAGTGCTAAGTTTACTATGTCCTCATCTTCACACAGCAATGGTCAGTTAAGTGGAGAAAAATAAAGCTAGAGACTTCTAGTGTTTTCCTAGAAAAATGTTAGCTGTACTGTGCCTTTCTTGTCATGTTTAAACTCAGTTGATATTAATGAAAAAGTAACATGTTAGAGATTTCAGAAAACAGTGGAGTTCATGGGGGAGAGAGTCACCAAAGGTTTGGGAAACCCACTCCATCTGGCCTGTTTAGCCCAATGCACTTGGCTTTTGAGTCTCCTGCAATAGGCACTTTCCTAGACACGTATAGCCTGGGCCATGCAATCCCATGCTTGGTTTCCTCTAACCCCATCTTAGTCTCTAAGAGTGTCTCATATATAAGCTTTTACCTACACAATAAGGTCTAAATGGTATTTGAAAAGATAGACTAGCGATTTGTCTAGGTGGAAGGCAGTGCAGTTGCAGAAGCAGGTAAGAGCATGGGCTTTGGAGAGTCGAGGGGACAGTGAGATGCGGGAAGAGAAAGCAAGGGGCTTGGTAAGGGAGCCAGAGACATATCACCAGCTTCACACACTTTAAAAACAGCTTTTCCTGTCTATGGGGACAGGAGTCCCTTTTTTAAAAATTCCTATTTCAGCCTTTGCAGTGCCTACAAATGTCCTAAGCAAGCAATAGAAACCTGACTTCTACCTTGACTAGATGCTCAAAGGCACGTCTGTTAAGATTCTTGCTGTCTAATCTGGCGCCTGCTGTGTGATACTGTTACCCACCAGCTCCCTCAATAAAGACCTTCAACTAAGCCAAAAAGAGACTGTTCTTTGGGGGAATGTGACTTTATAATGGACATCAATGTTAACACAGATGAACATTTGTTGTAATGCATTAATTTTTATAGGTGAAAGGTAACTAAACAATAATTCCTATGCAAATTATACTTATTTATTGTTGATTCATCTTGCTTTTTTATGCATTTTAATTCAGCAAATGTTTTAATTCGACAAAGCATTTGCTGAACAGCTACTGTAAGCACAGCCTTCTGCTAAGGTGCTGTGGAATAAGCAAATATAAGAGGTTCTGTGGTCCTCTAGCCTTGCACAGCCTAGAGGGGGACTGATCTTAGTTTATTCAATCCCAGCTCATGAGGTTCTGTGGTCCTCTAGCATTGCACAGCCTAGGGGGGGACTGATCTTAGTTTATTCAATCCCAGCTCATGAGGTTCTGTGGTCCTCTAGCATTGCACAGCCTAGGGGGGGACTGATCTTAGTTTATTCAATCCCAGCTCATGAGGTTCTGTGGTCCTCTAGCCTTGCACAGCCTAGAGGGGGGCTGATCTTAGTTTATTCAATCCCAGCTCATGAGGTTCTGTGGTCCTCTAGCCTTGCACAGCCTAGAGGGGGACTGATCTTAGTTTATTCAATCCCAGCTCATGAGGTTCTGTGGTCCTCTAGCCTTGCACAGCCTA
>VMDR010008044.1:0-37953 GCA_007922815.1 Macrotus californicus
GGGTGTGCAGGGAGGGGGGTGGGGGGAGGAGATGGGACAACTGTAATAGTATAATCAATAAAATATATTAAAAAAAAAAAAAAAAAACCTCGGTCCCCTTGGCTGGCATCCCAACCAGAAAGGCTGCTGTCTAAGGGACAAAACCCCTCCCACTGGCTGCCACCAGGAGGGTCACAGAACTTGCCTTCTCTCTGGTGAACCTCTGTGGCTCTCACACATCTGGGGAAGAGGAGGTCCTTCAATCCTGGGGGAAAGGCGAGTGCCCCGCCTCTCGGCCCATGCTATCTCCCTTCTGCAGCAGGAGGAAAGGCCACTGGACCGCCCTCCCCCATTCACAGGAAAATGGCGATGCCAGCTTATGATTTATTCACAGCAGAGAGAACCTCGACCTTCACAGAGAAGAAAATAGCTCCGAGGGGAAAAAGTAGTGATGAATGAAATGTCATCATTCTTGGCCTTGACCTGTAAGACTGAGCCATATCATGTTAGACATTCACGGAAGAAAGGGGCGCCGATAATCACCTTCTATTGTGTGCCGAAAGTCTCTGTCCTCAGAAAGCCCACAGTTTGAGATTCTTTCTCCCCCTCCCTCATCCAGTGCTATTCCACCAAAGGCAGAGGAGATTTCGGCTGATATTCCTGTGATTCAAAAGCAAGTCTCGCTTGTGCTAGAGCTCCTGCCTTTAGCAAAGAGCCTCCCCCCACTGCCCCGACTTCCCTGGTCCTTGCTCTGCCATTTACTGGCTACATGGCCTTGGGCAGGTGTTTTAATCTAACACTCTTCCTTCAAGGGCAGGTGGAAATAATCTGGTTATTTTGTAGGAATGCACTTGATAAAATGTTCCCAGGAAGAAATAGTATGGGGGGGGGCGTGTAAAAAGAGTATTTGTGGTTGGAATCAAAGACCCTCACCCCTCCTTGAAAAAAGCTGCTCAGGTGTGGATACCTGTGTTTCTCATACTCTCCTGTCTTCTGTCTCACCTGGCAGATACTGCGAGTGGTGCCTTTACTCTGGAAGGCTCTGGAGTTGTTCCCAGATGCTGAGTGTTCTCACCGACTCTCTTCACTGCTCCCTCATGAAAGGGACAGACAAAAAAGGGCTGATGGGGACTGATTTGGGAATAAAGAGGCTTTGATCCCCTTTTCTTTAAAACAGAGCTGGGATGCTGCTGAGAAGGAGACACAGGGTGAACCCCAGTGCACCTCAACAAACACCTTCGGACGGAAAAGGCCTAGCCATGGTCTTGGTGGGGGTGGAGGTCCATGTCCATGAAGTCGAATGTCCTCTTCCAAACGCTTGTCTGTGACATGGCATTATAGGAAGCGAGGCCAGCCTCTGCAATGTCAAGGAGCGACCCACACCCAGCTGAGCTGCAAGCGTGGTGCTCTCAGGTGAGAACAAGTTGCAATCTACTTAATTCCTTTGAACTTCATTGACCACTGGAGAAGCGGTCACATTATCGCAGGGAACTAAGGCCCACTTACAAAGCAGGGCTGTGTTGGGGTATCCTGCTGCAGATTGGGGGCTGGGGGCAAGGGACCTGGCTTCGGAGAGTAGGCTGGGTCTGAGAGAAGCTCGACTAACAGCTAATAAGGGTTTATTAAGTCACCTTCTGCAGGTACACCCATAATTCAGGTGCAATAAACAGCCCTCATTTAGAGTGTACAATTTGATCGTCTTTGACCTGTCTCTGCACCTTTGCAGCCATCAGCACAGTCAGGACAGAAAAGGTTTCCTTCCCCCGAAGTCTCCGGCTGCCCTTCCCCGGTTTCCTCTCCATCCCCACATCCCCACTGACCTGTTTGGTCACTACAGATTTGTTTGCATTTTCTAAAACTGCTAATAAGAATTTTAAACTGAATTGAAAACAATGTCTAGATAAGGCAGTGCTGCTTTCTCAAAACAGGTGGGGATACCTTCCCTGAACTAGTCGAGGTGGGAACTGAGACCCCAGGCCCAGCTTAAATTCCTAGAGGTTTCCTCTCCCTGTCCCTTGAGAAATGAGCCATGTGCTGACCCAGGTGGTGACATGTGATTTCTAAACTGTGCAGTAAGAGTTAGCCAAGTGGAGCCTAGTGTTTTAGGTGGACAGAGTAGAGGGTAAGGGTCACAGGATGGCCAAGGGCCTGCTCCTCATGGCCAAGGGCATTCATCTTTGCCAAGATCAGAACCAAAGGGACTAGGCTTAAACTGAAGCACATGGAATGTAGGAGAAGGCCCTTAAATGCCAGTGTCTCTAAACAATGGAGCAAATTAGAAGCAGAAATAGTGAAATAGCTCCTGGGGGCAATTATCATGATCACTGATTTTAAGGAGAGAGAGAGAGATGAATCCTTATCTTTATGAGTTGAAGTAGCCGCAGGTGAGCCTAAAGGCAGAGGAATTGAAAAAGATATTCTAAATTCTCCTCCAGATCTGATTCAATCATAAAGAAAGTTTTAAAGGGTTTTCTCTATAAACATACTTTGAAGAGCGGCTTGTCGAGTGAACATTGAGGAGTGCCTGAGCCTAACTGCACAAGCTCTGCTTTGAGACTGCAGGCAGCGAGCCCTTGTGTCAGGAAGGGTGAGCAACACACAGGTCCTCTGACGCAGGACATGCATCTGTCCACACGCTTGCTCCAGGGGCTTGTCCTGTTGCTCACCTGGGACAGGTGATGGGGTAAATATGACCCACTGCTGCCATGAAATAAGCTACCATTGGGACATCGTTGTAGGCTCAGAGATAGGAAAAAAGCATAATTAATAACCGATGTGGTTTACATCTACAAATCAATCATGCTCATTCCCCCACCCACACCCCAAACATCCCCTCTCAGGCCATTAAAACTTAATGGACACAATTCTGTTGTTGAACAAATATCATCCCCATATCTTAGGACCCTTCGATGTTTCAGGACTATAGGTGATCAATATGTAAAACCATTCTGTTTATCCTCTATAAAACCACATTGCAGTTACATTGGTAATTAATGTCAAATGAATTGGAAGTCAATCCTTGAGTGCCTCCTCATCGAGGGGAAGTACAATGAAATCACTAAGGATGGGAAGTCATCCCTGCTGTGGCCTCGCTCACATTGTGAAGTAAGTGACTATCACTTGCGTGATGCCCTCAGCAGGTCACAAATGCCATGTTTGTCCTTAGGGTCCTAGTCCTTAACCCAGTGTCCGGCACACAGCCAAATAAACATCTATTGAATACAAGGATGGGTGAACCAGAGGCAGTCCTGTTGAACAATTGTGCCGCTGACAGATTTTTCTTAACAGAGGTCAGGGCCTAGAATGTTCACGGATAGATCTTTTTCCTTTGGGTTCATTACTCCCTTAAACGTAATTCCATATATTGGATTATTGGATTAAAAAGTGATGCCATCTTTCCCCTTTCTTATGTATTCTATTTTATATAGTTTTTAAAAGTGATTTTTAAATCAGTGTGCAGTTTTAACATCTCTGCTAATGGAACAACCAGACTTTATGTGCCTCTTGAGGTGATGCAATATGAGACGCACAGCTTTATCTATGACAGGCTCATGCCCGAAATTTTAACCTAAATTTAGAACCAACTTTTAGTCCTAGAAGATGACTCGCTCCACAGGACATCTGTTCATGTCGCTTTAATTGGTCAATATCATGAGAGAGTAAAAAAAGGAAGAGGGAGGTAATTCTTCATTAAAAGAGATCGAATAAATATGACAAAATGGGTTTTGATTGCATCGATAGTCAAAGTAGCTAAAAAGTAATTTTGGGGACAATTGGAGAAACAGAAATATGGGATAGATATTAGATAACATATTACCATATTATTGTTACTTATTTTAAGGATACTTTAGTCAGACTAGAAAATGTCCTTATTTTTAGAGATGCCTACTGAAGAATTTAGGGATAAAGCAGCATGTTTTTATAATTTTCCTCAAAGTAGTTCAGAAAAAAAAAGAGAGAAATAAGGCAACGTGTTATCAAATGCTAAATACAAGTGATGGCAACCGTGTGGGACTGGACTATAGAAGTGGGAGGCGGGCTGGGTGGAGCAGGGCAAAGGGGGGAAAACTGAGACAACTATAATAGCATAAACAATAAAATATTTTTAAAAAATTAAAGAAATACAAGTGATGAGCTTATATGGGTGTTTTTTTTTTGGTGTGTTTACAGTTTTTTATTGTCACTCACATGTGACTGCTACCTCATGATCTAGGATGGCTGCTTTAGCGCTTGTCATCACATCTACATTCCAGAGAGTTTAAAAGTACAATGGGTCAGCCCCATTCCTTTTACAGGTTTGACCTGAGGCAACTTGCATTACTTCTGCTCTTCATCAGATTAGCTAAACCTTGGTGATATGATTTCAGAAAGCTGGAAGGAAGGCTGGTCTCCAGAGCAGAGGTCTACCAGCTAACCCACAGGCTCACAATGAGGAGCAGAATCAATCAACAACCGCAGAGTCCCCTCATCGACCCAGAGACCTACAGTTAGGAGCAGAGCTGTCGTGGTGACCCTGCCTGTACAGCTGCCTGGAGAGGCTCCCTGGCAGACAGGCTCACCATTCGTGATATTTGAACTTGCTTTCTGCCCTAGACACTGTCTTCTGGGATAGGTACTACCCCTTCATAACACATACACACACTGAACTCAATTTGGGGGATGTTTGCCTATTTATATAAAACCTGCCTGGTTTTGCTTTGAAGCTGACAAATACCTAACACTTGGGAGCACTGTAAGTGAGCCTGAAGTCACTTTAGCTGAAGACAGGACTTGACACTCACAGTAAGTACAGTAGGACCCTCAGCATGTGTCAAGGGGAAAAAAGGAACTATTTAGGTGACTCAAATGGAGATTAAAGACTTTCTTCAACTGATGCCCATCGGAGAGGACCCGAAGGATGGGTGACCCTGGAGTAAAACAGGGTCAGGGTTTTTACAGGACAGAGGAAAGCTGAACAAACACATGAGCATGTGGTTTGGGTTTAGGCAGCAATTTTTGACTTCAGTAGAAACTCATGGTTTGGCAGTTGTTCCTGGTTTTGTGCCCTTACTCAGTGTCGCTGGTGCGACCAACACCATCCCCATCTGGTCAAAGTTTACAAAGCAAGGGAGCTACAGAGCAAAAAGAGAAAGGAAGGGGGCAAGGTTAGCAGGCAAGGAGGAAGTGGGGTCCCTGTCATGTGGGTTTTAGTTCTTTTGCTTCAGAAACGAGAGCGTACAGGCAAGGATGCTCGGGAAAAGGCAGATGCCCCTCACTTCTGCCCCCATTCTTGAAGGTCATCGTTGCCACACTCCTCTGGGCTCTAACTTCTCCCCGCTTCACTCAGGAAACATCCCTGTCCTTGTGCTCAGACGTAGGGGTTTCCTTTGTGGCCACCTTTAGTGGGGCCAATAGACAACGCTCACCTCTGCAAGGCCCAGGGACAGGTATAAAGACCCCGAGACTCTGTACCCCTGCCTAGCCCAGGGAACCTTGGGCTCAATGGGCGCAAAGATCTGCAAGCTGGTCGGGCTACAGAACTGATTGGTGATAGAAGTGAGGACATGGAGGCTTGGAAGGACAGGGGGCTGCAGTGAGAGAGTTTAAGGCTTTCCAGTTAAGGCGCAGGCTATGCCAAGTTCTAGGGTGTAGATGTGAAGCTGTTCCTAAAGCATGAGGCTGAACCATGTGAAATAACTGATGTTGTAGGTCAAAGCCAGCAGAATATCTGGAGTTTCATAAGGTTCGACCTACATTCACGTTAGTGCAAGTCACTAAAGCTGAGTTTCTGAACTTGGTTCCAGGCCAAAGAAACTTGCTTACATCTTCTCTGCCCTTCTAACAAAAGGACTAGCTGGTTTTCTCTTGGCGTTTTGTGTGTGTGTGTGTGTGCTCACCTCACCTGACCGCTCGTGGCTTTCGGAAAGCAGATCTGTCTGCCTGACTCACTGGAATACTTCTGCGTCTCAGCTGGGTCAGACGGCCCACGTGATGTGGTGCTCTCACTCCTAAACTGAGAGTCAGAAATAAAATTTAAAACCCATTTCCTTAACCAACCTTTAAACGGCAGCAAATGTGTCCCCGGTGTTGGAGCCCAAGTTAGTGCCTATTCTTCTGCGCATGCCTGCGAAGCTGATGATCGCCGTGGCAGGCATAGCGCCCTCCCAGGAAGAGTAGCGTTCCCCTGGAGCAGACCCTAAACGAAAATCAGCCCAAACAACGACCATGATATCCTTTATAGCTTATCATTTTATGGACTGACGTCAACAGCTTCTTCCTGTCCATCAAAGGCTTTCTACAAGCCATGAAAAATAAGTACCCCGTGGCCAGCATCTAGCAAGATGAACATCTCATCCCGGGCACGCTATTTCATAGCTCCCACTGGCTCCCAGAGGTGTAATGAGGGTTGCATTTTTCAGGAACACAAACATCATGTCTTTTGTCCACTATGCTGTGCTGGGTACTTGACTATTTCCAGCGTGCCACTCGGGAAAACCACAGAGCAGAGAAGCAAGGCATCTCCTCAGCAACTAGAAGCAATTCTGGGGCCTGCTGGAAGGGTCCCCCAGACCCCTGCCATGTTGCCGGGGGCCTCTTTAAGGTAGAGCCCACCCTGGCCTGTGCTGGGGTCAGATGAGGACTCAGCACTGTCTCCAGAGCTTAATTTCCCTAGCAGGTCAGGTTTTGGAAGTAAAAACAAACCAAAACAAAAAAGTTCTTCGTGTTTAGTCCTAAATAGATCTGCTTACTCCCTAATTCTTGCCTCTCTATGTGTGGATTTATGTTTACATACATCTATGTATATATATTAATTAAAGTGACATGGCTGCAATATTTTTTCCGGACCTACCTTGTTCTTTCTCCTGGCTTATTCAGTGGCGTGGTGTCTGCTTCGATGCAGTCACTGTTTGAAATGCTTTGTCAATGGTTTTCACCAGCCATTGCCCCCAGGTGATGCTTACTAAAATGTGACTCATCATGCCATCCCCCCTCATAAAACCTTTAGTCAGCTCCCTCCACCATGGAAGGAAGTCCATGCTCCCCAGCCCAGCTGTGAGTTCCTCAGCATCTGCCCCCAGTGGTCTCCCTCTGCATTTCCTGCCTTTGCCACACAGGAAACCTACCCCCTGACACTTACAAGCCTTTTAAATCACTTACTATTTTCTACATGGGCCTTTAGGGGAACCCAATTTCCCCTAGTTCTCCAGCACTCACTGCTCCTACCTGAACAATGACACTGCTGTCACCTGTTGCCGACACCAGCAGGGGAGGGTGGAAAGGACCAAACCACCAGGCTGCTCCTCCTACCGTACCCCAACCAGAACCCTTCAGGTGTCTTCACCCACCTCCCTGTCCACCCCCCCTCCCATTGGAGTTCCCTCTAGAATGCCTTCCCTCTTTCTAAGAGCTCCCTCCTCTGCGTGTTCTAGTGTTGGGTTTCCTCCGTCAGTAGGATCCCACTGCCTTCTGACTTCCAGGCGCCCCTCACAATTTTTCACCAATATGCCCTCTCTTACTTTCCAACATAGTTATGCAATATTTTAAGATACGTCTTCTTAAATTTCTTGAGATTTGTGTGGGGAGCCGACAGTGGATGCCTATGGATCTGTTGATCAAAGAGATGTCATTTTTGACAAGTATAACCAGGAAGTCAGGAACCTTTGATAAGGATGTGCTTGAGTTCCCAGAGCAGAGACATGGAAACTGCAAAATCAGGATCTGGCCTATGTCCCAGGAATGATCCTGGGACAGACAGGAAGGACTCTAGGGAATGGCTGTGTTCTTAAATGCCATTCCTGTCAAGACTTCGTCTATTCTCCACTGCGGTGGCAATGACTAGTCACCACTCGGTGGTGCTGCCATTGGCTGGAAAGCATTTGGATCCATGGTGCTCAGAAGCTAAATCCATATCATTGATTGTAATATGCTAATTGGTCCCGAGGCACAACCCCTGTGCCTGTTAATTGCCCCTTTATCAAAGGAAGACATCTTTAAACAAGCTTTAATAAAACTGTTAAATGTTTGGCAAGTAAGGGCTGGAGAATTACAAATGAGAAGTAGTGACCATTATGGAAAGAGGTTGAACTTATTTGCAAACTGATAGGGAGCTGTGTGAGGCAGGAGAAATTGCCCATGAAAAGTGGCAGAGATAACAACAGCACCCCTGCTATTCTGCCTTCCCTGGTTCCTCTGAGGAAGAGCAATGGACAGCACCCCCACCACCCACGGGCTCCGCCTGTCTGGTTCCTGACCCTGCAGAAGGTGACAGGGGAAACCTCGGTACTAAGGAATCCTTGGTTTTGTGTGCTGGTGCTGCCGGGGTCTAGGTGGGCCCCAGGGACCTGCGTGTCTCAGACCCTTGTCATGTTGGCTTCATCCCAGGTTTCTCCTGCCAGGAAAAGTGGACCCACCCCTGGTGGAGCTCCACAGTGTCCCAGGAGTATGGACAGTTGTCACATAAAAGTGATGCTTTTTTCTGGAGCATCAGTTTTTTCCAGAAAACTTCAAGGAAACCCTTCCCCTCCACGATTTTATGTAAGCAAACATAGACATATTATAGAGTAAAAGGCAACCTCAACATTAACTTTTAAGATGAAACATGAGATGTCAAAGAAATGTTAGAATCGTGGAGAGGCTTTGGGCTTTGTCTTCCTTTTGTACTACTTACTTGATTCTCCTCTTGGCTTCTCTCCTGAACGTTTCACTAAAAGTGTTTGGGAAGCCATTCTTAGAGGGGCAGATGCTATACACAGGCTCACTCAATACTTATCACACCCTGCCTTCCTCAGCTCCCCTTCCTGTCCTGCAGCCTCTGGAAAATGAAGAACTACACTTCCCAGAATTCTTTGTAGCAAGGGTTCCTATGTCTTGCAGAGCTAATGTACCCATCTGAGACTATCTGAATGTGAGGACCCAGGTAGACTACTTGATCTTCCTTTCCTCTGTGATATCTATGACCGTGTCTCAGTGTCCTCCTCTTGGCTAAGGACCTTACCTCCCCCTGCAAAGATGGTGGAAACAGCATGGGTAAAGAACCAGGTCCCATCATGGCACCAAAAGCCATGCATGGCCTGGTCTTGGCCTGCCTATCTCAGATTGTCCATCCTCTTGCCATTCAGGAAACACCCTAAATCTATTGACTTGGAAGTACCCAGCCCGTGAGTCCGTTGTCAGGATTCAGGAGACAGATGATGTGAAGTCTGAACCGTCAGCGGGCATCAGGTGAAGGAGGTGACTAGATTCTAGACGTGTGCAGGAGTCAGGATCAACAGAGCATGGGGACCACAGAGTTGGGGCCACAGTGATGACACCTGGTTCTGACCCGGCCAATTCCCAAGCCAGGTCACAAGTTTGGAGGAAAATAGCTTCAACATTGGGAAATGCTTAATTGGGTCTTGTGATAAAGAGAAAAATCCCTGAGTAGAGATGCCTAGTAGACCCATGAAGTGCAGACCTAGAACTTGGGGAGTAGATTGAGATTTGCAAGCACATGCAAGTTGAAATGGCAGGTCCCCTCATGGGTAGGTGAATGGCCTGATGCGCCTTTAGGTGTGCATGTCCCACGTTTACTACAAGTGAACAGCGCTCACCTTGTATCTTCAAGATCGTGAGCTAACGGCTCAACTGTGTGTAATTTTTTAAGGAAAAATACCTGGTGTAGGTAGGGGGCTTTCCCTAAAACTACTCTTAAAGTTTAAGCTGCCAAAGAAGTACACAGTCCAGAACCTGAACAGAGCAAAGCAAGGAAATGGAAATGAGAAAATTTCTGTTTCCAGGCACCGCTCTCCACAGTTTGGATATTCACACGTGGTAAATAATACGTGGGGTCAGAGGGTGGGGGTGACCATTGATCCGGCATGCCTGGCCTCAGGCTAGGTGTGGCTGTCAAGCAATCCTCCCCATAACATGGCTCTACGGGGACCATCAGTTGATCAATCAATCAATTAATCAATCAACCAAAACCCTTTGAACTCTGAGTCCGGTGCTGGGCCATAGAGATCAAGACCATCCTGGATCCCAAGAGTAGACCCAGTCCCACTGGAACTGGAGGAAGCAACAGCCATGGTTTGGCTGCTTCTCTTCCTCCTCTAAGCCATGAAATTTGCAAAAGCAGGTAAAATGTTCTGGAAGTTTCCTGATCCCCGAGAAAAAAACTCACAGGTGATCCCCAGGATCAGACTGCCTTTGGGGACTGTACCAGCCCCTCCCCCATAACCACCACTTGCCCAGCACCAGGCCTTTCCAAATAAACCATCTAACTAAAAAGAGTAGTCTTTTATGCAAACGAATTTCATACAAGTTCTTGAGTGACCTTTTTCTCCCTGTCCACCAAACTGCTGCCCCCTCCCCCACTCCCACCCCCCACCCCTGTCAGCTCACGGAGAAATATTCTGAAGCCACAACAGTGAAGAGCATAGAAGTCAGCAAATTGGGATCATTTATGCTTATTTGATTGCTCATTTTCACGTTTTATTATGGAAATTTTTGAACACATACAAAAGCACAAAAAAAATTGTATAACAAATCCTCGTTCTTATTCTTTACTTTTAAGCAAATTTCAAAGCACCCACCCCTTCATTAGTAAATCATTCAGGAGGGTTCTTTTACTAGAAGCATAACCACCATGCCATTATCAAAAAATTCTCAATAATGATCTAATATCATCACATTGTATTTATGTTTATTTTACTAACTGGTACTTTTCTACAACAAGCATTGCATCTTTTTCTACTTTCTCTTCCCTTTCCCGGCCCGGAAGCAGCCCCTTTTTGCTCAGGTAAACCACCTCCACCCCAGCTAGGGACTGTGTCCTCATTCACATCCCTCTCCACGTGGCTCCAGTCCAGGGACATTGCTTTGCTCCCTTACTCGAGGTTGTTTATGACATTTAAGGGGAATTCTGAGTCGCTTTCCTGGCTCTTAAGCTGGACAGAAAATAATTATAACAAATTTGAGTTCCAGCCCTGACTCCAAGATCCCTCCAGGGTATTCATTATTTTATTTTCACTGTGGCCTTGACACACGGGGTCCTTGACTGCAAAGGCACCTTTGGGTTTTGTTCTCACCAAGTCCAAATTCTGCCATACAAATGAGGGAGACTAGCTTCTCAGCAAACGCCTCCTGCACGCTGGCTGGGAAGCCAGTTGGAAAGCAAACTCTGCCCAGCGGTCTCATTCGCTCAGTGGGGACATTTCTGGGGCACCGAGGGCATGCGCAGCTGGCATTGCAGAAGGGCTGTGAGCACATGCCCTCAGGGACGATGGACGCGAGGAGTTTGTACAAGTCAGGTGACCCACACTGGCCAGCACTCTAGGGGATAACAGAGCAGCTCCCATCCCGATCTGAGCTTGTTCCCGAAGATGGTGGGTGGCAATGTATGTGTGTATATCTCACACACACACACACACATGTTCATACACACACACATACATGCCTACACAAACAGAAAGAAAATCACATTTTATGCCTGAGTTTTGGTGTGTAAACTTTGATGTCCCTGAACAAATGGTGTACCAGACACTTGATTATTATATCACTCAAATATCTCATGTTACAGAATAAAACGAACACAAGAACAAGCTGAGACGCGGTGCTGCTAAGGAGCAGAACGCTGGAGCCAGGCCTGGATGGTCCCCTCGCTTGTCCAGAGCTTCCTGCCTCCACACCCCATGCCCAGCCTCGGAATCCTTGGCTGTACGCTGTTCCTGGCTGGTGTGATGGGTTGAGTTTGATTCATCTCTAATCACAATGTTCCGAAAGATACAAAATGGCGTGGGAATAAAAGCCTGGGACGATGACAGAAAGACTGCCATGACAAATGCTAACTCTTACAGGAGAAAACGTGCCTCATTTGTCCTGTGTGGGTCATCGGCCCCCACACGCCACCGCATGACTGTGGCTCATTGTTTGGGTCCCCAGCCTCCTGCATTATGGAGAAAGACTGTCATGTGCAGACGGCAGAGACACTGGCTCCTCCAAAGCAAAAGCAACGCTCGGCTCAAAGACCACCAACTAACAGCTGCTGTAGCGCTTGGAAGACAGTAAAAATGAATCCGTGATAAGAGAGGCAGGCTTATCTTCAGGGCCTCAAGTTCAAGGGCAAGGCTGAAGGCAGAAACCCCACCCTGGGTTATCACCTGATGCTCTCCACTCCCTGGGGTTTCTTAGCAAAAGATAAGAGCACCCAGGAAAGCAGCCATCGCCCGGGAGTTTACCTGGTACAAGAGTGCACGTGAGTCATGCCTAGGACTGCCCGTAGCTTCCCTGCACACTTGCCTCCCACACCTGGAAGTCCTGTGCGGAAAGACCAATGTTTGCTCATTTTTATGTGAACCAGCTTTTCCAGACTCCTCTGAGCACAGAGCACAGCGTTTTCCTAGAACACTAGTTAGCCCTCCCCCATGTGGCCTGCCTGGTCGTGTCTGGCTGTCCATGAGCCTCCGAGGTCTGGGTGGTTCCCATGAGGTTGGGTTTCCTCAGCTAGTTCTAGGGAATGGGCAAAGGGAGAGGAGTGTTATGGCCCTGACTGCTCCCAGGTGGGTCCCCAGGCAACCTGGGCCAGCATGAGCCAGATCCATCATTGCCAGGGTGGCTAAATGGCCTGGTTTGCTCATGACAGTTGGGTTTGTACCCATTTTTCCAAGCACAATCGTTAATAACGCCTTTCACTCTCAAAAGCATCCCAGTTTGGACAATAAGTTAGGTAGCCCCTCTGCCATGATGAGCATCAGGAGAGCCCTTGCAGAGGCTGCCTCCCGGCCAAGACCCTTGGGCTGGGGTGGAGTGAGCTCCTAGGGTCTCAAACAGGCACCATACCATCTGCAAGCCGTGGATGGGTCCAGGCAGGTAGGAGGAGGATAGATAGCCAGGACCGTGCCTCAGGGTTGTTCCAAGCAGAAAAATCCCAGTATGCTAATGGCTTTTTGCTCCTTCTACCAGATTTTTAGAATTAAGACCTGAACTTGAGTATGCCACTAATTATTCTCTTGTTTGTGTTTCAAGAAATTTTACTAAAATGCTTCAACATGTTGGTCTGCCCCAGTCATGCTCAAGGGAAAACCTGTCTCTACTGGCTGCAGTGTCTGAAGGCCAAGAGCGAGCCTGGAGCCTGGGGCTGTGGGAGCTGGGGATGGAGTTGATCACCTCCCAAGAGGTGGATGATGCTGCATGCAGAGGCAGGAACAAGGAAAGTTCTGTGGCACCAAGTGGGACTTGAGCCAGGCTTTGAAAGAGTAGGAGGCTTTACAGCCTTGGGAGCAGGGGGAAGGCCGGGCAGGAACACATAGAGCAAAGTCACTGTATCAGTTTCTGTTTGCTGCTATAACAAATCACCACAAACTTAGTGGTTAAAACAACAAACTTATTCTTATAGTTCTGGAGGTCAGCAGTCTGAAACAGGGCTCCCTGGGTTAAATCAAGGTGTCAGAAGGGCTGTGTTCTTTCATGGAAGCTCTAGAATCCATTTTCTTGCCTTTTCCATCATCTAGAGATCACACAAATCTGTGGGTTCACGGCCCCTCTTCCCTCTTCAGAGTCAGCGATGGCATCGTTCTGACCTCTGTTTCCTTCATCACATCTTCTCGGACCCTCCAGCTCCCTCTGTCCCTTATGATGACATTGGCCCACGTGGATAATCCAAGGCCATCTTCTCACCTCAAGACTCTTAATTTAATCATACCTGAAACATCTTTGTAGCCACAGAAGGTGACATAGTCACAGGGTCCCAGGACTAAGGAGTGGACAGCTTTTTTTCAAACACAGGTCCCAAGTAAGAAAAGACTCCCACAGACCAGGAGGCGTGAATGGTCCATTTCAGCGGAGTGGAAGGCACTGAGAGAAAAGGCATGGATGAGTAGACTGGAGATACGGAAAGGGAAAGAAATGTCTGTGGGTTCTCTTCAGAGACTGTAAGTGACAATGGACCACATTCTTTGCATTGGCCACAAGAAGCAAGGGCAGCTCTGTGATGCCAAGGTGATGGCCAACACATAGGCAGAAGATATCTTCCATGAGGCCCTCCTAGGTGGCACCCCACACCCTTGGAGACCTTAGTTCATTAAGAGCAGACTCTCATGTTGGGGCAAGCTTGGGCTAAGTCAGGTATGGTCCCTTTCTTTTCTCCAGCAATAGTAGGAGAACCCTCTCTTCAGATTAAATCCCCATGTGAAGCAGAATGTTCAGGTTGGTACAGGGTGAGGGGTGCCCAGAGCTACCTACTCTACTGCCCATGGAGGCTCCTGGGACCCCTCCAAGGACGCAGAGCACAGGGGAAACCTGCAGCCAAATTCAGAAGCTGAGTGGCCAAAAAGAACTCGGAGGGACAGGGCTAAATCACATGATCAAACGTGGGATGGTTTATGGATGCAGCAGGTCACAGCAAGGTTCTCACCACGGGTCTTGGTTCAAGCTCCCGCAGAAAGAGACCTTGAGACAAGGATTTGAGAGCAAGTAGTTTCTATGGAAGGTGGAAAGAACATGGGAAGATGAAGGGGAAAGGTACTCGGGTCAGGAAAGGCAGCCAGTGGGGTATGCTGTTAAAGCAGTTATTGCAGTGGGCAAGTGGAGCTCGATCTTGAAAAGAAATCAGCAACATGGCGGAGCTACAGAGCCAGGAGATTCACACCTGTCAGTCATTGCTTAATTCCCTGATGCTTCCCACTCCCTCTTGGGCGCAGGTCAGTGGGCTCAGAAATAGCCCCTTAACAGAGATGGTTGATGGAAGCCAGGCCAGCCTGCTGCCCAGAAACGGTGAGGGTCTCCACGGGGGACGGGGCAAGCTTTGACGGCACTGTCTAGCCGTGGTCTTGTCAGTGGGTGTGAGGACAGCCGAAGTGTCCCTTCTGCCTAGTTCTCCCTCACCGCCCACCAGTGGGCCTCTTACCAAGGGTCCCAGAGCACTCTGGTTCAGTGTGACAGCCCCCGGCACTCTGCTCTGCCATGCTCAGGTGAACACAGTAGGGAACAGTTGTCACTTTTGGCTGCTGAGCACCCATGGTCCCCACTATGGCACCATGTTCATCTGCCACAACGTGACTTCTCCCCGGTGTGCAAGGAGGGAAGTTCTTCCCTGAATCTCTGTCCCCTGGTGTTCTGAAATGTCCATCTCGGGTGATCAAAAGGCATCCGAGTACATCTGAGCACAGAGAGAAGCGTTCCTAATTCCAGAAGCTTCTAAGAGGACTGGACCAGTTCTCTGGCAGAACAGAGATGTGAACTCCATGCCCTCTGGGAAACCAGCTTCACAGGAGCCTATAATTATAGCAACCAGGCAGGGACACTTGAAGCGATGATTAAGGCCTGAATGAAAAAAATAAAAGACCTTTTTGTTTTTATGCTCATTATGCCTCTTTTTGATGACTATACCAAAAAGTGCTGTTCAGACAATTAGCTTAATTAGTGTATTATATAAATTAATGGTTTTCTAGTTTCATTCCAGGCCCCAAGCTGTGTGCTCAGCAGTTGATCGTATCTCAGCAAGGATGTGCTCCTCCGGCCTGCCTCCCTCCTCCAGGAGCTCGGCACTGGGAACTGGTCACTGCAGACCGAGAAAGGCCCGCCTCCCAGCGGCTGCTGGGCAGAACTCACCTCAGGTCGGTGCGCCCCGTTCTGCCTGGGCAACCAAGCTCCTCGAGGCGGTTCTGATTGTTTGGGGGAGAGGGTGGGAGATGGGTGGGAGCCACACTCCTTAGTCGGGAAAAGCAAAGTCCTGCCTCATCCGGCTCCCCTGTCCCACCTCGAGGCTCCTTCCCCACGCTGCATCTCGGGTCCTCCCTGGGGCCCTTCTTGGTTCCTTTAAAGCCCTTAGCCAGCACCACCACTAGGATCCTCACCACTTCGAGTCATTTTAATTTAAGAAGCGATATAACATTAAACATTGAACAATGCGCAATTATATAGAATAAAATGTGCAAGCCCTTCACCACTCCCTCCCTCCCTCCCTCCCAACCCCTTCCCAGAGGTAACCACGGAGCAGCTGCCAGCACTCTCAGCGTCGGGCGGTGCTCCTTCTGGCACCCTGGGCATTTCCATGGCTAGGCTTGTGGGTCCCCTTCGCCCTTTGGGGTGCTTGATGAGCACCTGCTGTGTTGCCAGCGCCCCCACTCCCCGGCCCCCCGCAGCCAGGTGTGGGGTTACAGGGATTTTGTAACCAGTGGAGTTAAAATGCAGGTGTTGTGAATGAATTCACTCCTTTCCCTTCCCCGTCCCCTTTCCCTCCCCCCCTTCCTCCTACCCGTCCTGCTCTTCCCCCTCCTGCCCCTCCTGTTCTCCTCTTCCTCCTTTAAACAAATTAGAGAAATGTAATAAGTCTATTCCCATAATGTCATTCTCACTCTTTTGCATTTTGACCTTTTATTCACCCTCTAAAATATATATGCACACAAATATTTCAATTCTGGAATATTTAAACTCTATGAAAAAATATAGAGAACAATACAACAAGCATTGACATACCTGTTTAGCAAGTGCTCATATTTGGACATATTTTTCCATACCCTTAAACACAGAAAAGAGAAAGAAAAGAAAGTTACAGGTTATGCCAAATCCTCTCCCAGGTACAGTATCCCTGCCTGCCTGCCTGCCTGCCTGCCTGCCATTGTTAAGGACCTCTCTTCCCTCTTCAAAGCCAGCGATGGCATTGTTCTGACCTCTGCTTCCCTCATCACATCTTCTCGGACCCTCCAGCCCCCTCTGTCCCTTATGATGACATCTTGTTCTGACCTCTGCTTCCCTCATCACATCTTCTCGGACCCTCCAGCCCCCTCTGTCCCTTATGATGACATCGTCCCACATAGATAACGTTGCTGTGTCGTTTTCCCATCCCAGTAGTCACACTGTGCCCCTGGTGGAGGGGAACTATATCAAGATATTTAACAACCTGCATGGTGCATTGTGCCAACCAGCACGGTGACCAGCCGGTGACTAGACGGCTCCCCCAGCATTGCCCCTGCATGCTAGCCCTGCCCCCATGTTTCCATGAGCCATGCACTGCTTTGTGGGTCTTCAGTGGACACTCTCACCCTCTACTTCCTGTTGTGACTTGTTCTTTCACTCAACATTCTGCTTTGAGGTTCATTCCTGTAAACACTTATCAATCTAGTCATTCGTGTTAACACCATGATTTCTCCAGGGAGAGGAGGGGACAGAATTCTGTCCCGAGCCCTGGGGGTCATATAAGTGTAGCTTGTTCAAGCAGGGTCGCAGGCAGGCCTAGAACCTCATGTAGCTCCATGAGATGCTCCCGTGAGGATAGGGACAAAGTGGCTGTACTGCCCCTTGCAGTATTTGTTTGGGGTGTCATAAAATCTGAGTCTGCCTTGAGAATATAAATGTGATTACTGCGCAGAGAAAAAGGGTCCCTCTCCTGAGTGGTCAGAGACAGTCCTAACGGGAGAAGCCTGGTGCTCCGAGTAGAGGCATGCTCTTTGTGTCTGTGGGGACTTTAGTTCACCCCAGTCAACAAGGAAAAATGTTCTCTCTTTCCAGAAGAAATAAATGTCAGCTAATAAACAAAGAAGGAATGACAGACTCAGAGAAGCATCATTTTACAATCTCCAAATGTAATAACCAATTCAGGCTACATTTATTATTCCACGCTAAACCATTTGGTGAAAGGCGGCTGGAGGAAACACATTCTCACTGTGCCAAAGTATCACCCCGCAGATTACTTACAGATCACAAAAAGGAAAATGGGCCTGTGAAGTGGAGAAATCTGGTAGAATTCTGGAGAAATTAACTGATGAAACAGAGCATCCCTTACAGTGTGACAACTTAGTATTATGTGTCCCCCAAAAAATAGATGCTCAAAATGTGTACTTGGAAGCTTGTGAGCATTTGTCCAGAACGTAAATTTAAAAGCTATCCAGTGAAGTGGAACAACAAGCCAAGTGAACCGGAAACAGTCAAATTAATCCAGAATTCAAGACATCCTATGAGACAACTGGTCTAGTCTCCTAAAAATAAACAAAAAACGGTGAATGGCATGGGGGGAAAGCAGAGGATTATCTAGATTAAAATAGACTAAATAGATGCAGCTAATGTAATGTGTGAAATTTGATTGGATTCTGGTTTTGTTTTTGTTTTTGTTTTTAAATCAGCCATAGCCCCAGCTGGTGTGGTCAGTTGGTTGGGCATCCTCCTGCAAACCGAAAGGTCACAGGTTCGATTCCCGGTCAGGGCACATGCCCGGGTTGCAGGTTTAGTCCCCAGTTGGAGCACGTGCAAGAGGCACCAATTGATGTTTCTCTCTCACTTCGATGTTTCTTTCCCTCTCTTTCTCCCTCCCTTCCCCTCTCTCCAGAATCAATAAAAGAAAAAAAATTAATCAGCCATAAAAGGCATTTGGTGGACAATTGGGAATATTTAAATTTGAGTCTGATGTTGGATAATATTAGGGATTAATGTTAGTTATCTTAAGAGTTGTAAGGGCATGTATTTATGTAGCAAAATATCCTTATGTGCAGGAGATGCATGCCGAAATAATCAGGGAGAAGTATCATGATGTCTGCAGTTTACTCTCAGCAAAAACAAAATTTATGCGCATGGAAATCAAGCAAATACAGTAAAGGTTGACAATTTTTCAGTCTAAATGGTGAGTATAGGCATGTTCATAGTGCTGCTCTTTCAACTTTGCTGTGTGTTTCAATTTTTTTAATAATACAAAGTTGGACGATGCCGTTGTCCCTACACCCACAGTTTCAGCAGGCACTTAATTTCAGAGAAACCAGAGAGCCCAAGCGGCCGAGGGAAAGCTAACTTCACAGAAGAATGCCAGCTAGCGGGTGTGGAGGGACGGGTGGCAGAAACACATCATTTCCCAACACCGAAACCAGTGGGTTCGGGTGAGGATCACCCACTATTGACACCATCAGCCGATGAACAGCTGATGGGGACCTCAACGTTCACACGGTGCCATAGGGCCATCCCACAGATCATTTGCAGTGGGGGATGCCGGCCACCGTCACCTTCACTCAACAGTCACACTTAGGATCGCTCAGGTAGCTGTAGGAAAACAGCTCCACCGTGGGTCACAGTGACCTTGAATGTGTCCACAGAGATGAAGGCTTGAGCCGCAGCTAACTGGGTCTTGGCAGAACGTCCTGTGATCTTGTCAGAACACAGGATGGGAGGCTGAAGGAAGCTGCCACGAGGCCCTCTCCCACTCGCCTCCCTATCTACCCTGGGAGGCCGTCAGGAAAGAGTGTCTCAGGCCTCCCAGGTTCTGATAAGGCCCAGGGTCCCTGCTCCACCCTGTTCCTCCCTGACTCGGATGCTGGCTGCAGGTTGCCCTGCCCTCAGCTGCAGTCTGTGCTGCCTCCTCAGCCCAGGTTGGCCCACCATTTGCACACCAGGAATCCTTGGGTGTCCCTGTCGTCCTTTCTGCTGTGTGACACAGGGATCGTGGGTGCCGGCACCGTCGGCACACTTCCTGTCTCCATCTGTGTAAGTGATACAGTCTAAATCTAACGTGGCTTGTGTCTTTACTGATCACACTGGCCAGGTCTTAGCCTTGGCCTTGCCTCATCTGAATCCCAACCACTAGACCACCAGGGAAACTTGGCCTTGCCACAGCTGGTATGTGAGGCCTTGACAAAAGGGTCATCGGACATTGCGGGCTCCCTAAGTAAGGTACTATGGAGCACACAGCTTCACGTATGGGGTACTCTAGTCCAAACGTGCTCGACGTCAACAGGTCAGGGTCATCCAGAAAGCCTCCCCAAGATGGGGGAGGAAGGAAGGGCCAGTCTGGAACAGGGTGTGAGAATAGCCAGGCAAAGGAAGGACGAGGGTGCACCTGACCCCGGCCCCCGTGTGAGCAGAGGCCACGGCTCAGACGCCTGTGGTCAGGGAGGCAGCTGACCTCTCAGTATTTACAGCAAATAAGATGCCCACAAGGAGCCCTGCTTTCCCCAGGTGGGATACTGCGGGCGTTCTTGAGGCAGAATCACCTCTGAATGGGGCGTGCCTCTGAATGCCTTGGGCTAGTGTGACCGGCCCTGTCCTGGGTCCTGCCGTGCACAGCGTTCGGGACAGGGCACACTTCTAGCTACTTTCTCTGGTTTCAAATGGACCAGTTTATTTATCACAGAAGTCACATGTGTTTATCATGTAAAATTTGGAAAACGCAAAAAAGCATAGAGATAAAAGTCACCTACAGTGCCTGGTGAGGGTTAAGGGTAGTTAAATTGTCACCGACTTCCCGCCAAGTGCCAGGCACGTGACATTCCGTGAGCCTCACAGCATGGAGAGGTAGGCGCTGTTATCATCTCCACTTG
This sequence comes from Macrotus californicus, assembly GCA_007922815.1. NCBI lineage: Eukaryota > Metazoa > Chordata > Mammalia > Chiroptera > Phyllostomidae > Macrotus > Macrotus californicus. The sequence goes on from VMDR010008044.1 coordinate 20,232, forward strand.
ATAGATGAGGAGACGGAGGCACAGCAAAGATGCACCATCCCCACGGGTCTCATTAGCAAATGAGAGAGCCCACATTCCCGCCCGCCAGGAACCAGGGGTGCCACGGGGCATTTTAAATATTCAATGAAAACATACTCTATTTACAAACTACCACGATTAAGTAGTCTGGACCCAATCATTTAATAAACTGAATGGTCAGGTTTTCATTTGGGAGAGTGGGGGGCCCTGTCTAGGGGCTCCATAAAAGAATCGCTTGAGACGCTAAAGGTCCCACGAACTGAGGAAGTCTGGGAACTCTGGCCTCACATAGGGCAGGTCCTCAAACAATGTTGGTTCTTTGAACATCATTTTGTTGTAACGTTGGTGAGAAGCCGTCGGAATGTGACTCTGGTTTAACCAGGTACCCTGTGGTAAATTTAGTTTAGTTCGGCATCATTTCCCTTCAAGTCACAGAGCCCATTGACAGACGGTGCTAAGTGAGGGTTTCATTGTCTTCTTTGAGATACAGAGCAGGCAATTCTGTTTTCCGTTTGACAAACACGAACTCTGTGTTGTATGCACGTTGGTAACCTGCTCTTTTCCTTTTACGGTCTTGAGAATATATGGACATGTAATTAAAGGGTTTCTTTTGATTTTACTGCTATCCCATTATTAGATATTTTTTCAAATGTCTCCCTTTTCATAAATAATGCTCTATAAGCATCTTTGTAAATAAGGACACCGTACCGCTAGGCGGAGAGATGTGCATATATCTGAGATTTTCGGTATTTGGTCAAACTACTTTCCAGAAAGGTATCCTCTAACCTTACTCCAACCAACAGTGTATAAAAATAGCAGATTTACAGTACATTCAACCATCTCACACATTGTCATTTAAAAATACTCTTTAATAGATGTAAAAAATGCTTTCTTGTTATTGCTTGAATGCATTTCCTCAGTTACTAATGAGTTTGGAAATTTCCTCATTTGTTTATTGGCCATTTGTTGTTCTTTTGTGAATTGCCTATTCACGTTCTTTGCTCATTTGTCACTTGGAATGTTCTCCTATTCCTTATTGATCTGCAAGAGCCTCCATTCAGTTTTAATGAAAAGTTTAAATCCCCAACACAGCTGTCACAAACGCTGATGGCTGCAGTTCTCTGCGGGCCTAATTGTTTTAATAAAGTTCCACTAGTGACTCAGAAGAGGCTAATGAATGTATAGATCTGATTGATGGAGCTGAGAAAAGCGACGTAATTAGAAGTTTCCTCTCCCAATCAAAAGAGCCAACTATATTTATCAGTTCCTCTTCCTATTTTCCCCCTATTTTGAAAAGTACATTTAAATATATCCCGCCAGTCTTGGCAGGGTTGGGCAGGAGGGCACGAGAGCCGAGTCTGGCTGTTATATAACCTCCAATTAATTCAGGGTTTTATTTCCTCTTTTAGGTTCCATGTTTTTGTCTTTAAAGGGGAAGCTTCAGATCTCTTCAGTTCATTTTTGCCTCTGCAGCCCCCAGAACCAGGCGGGAAGACGTTGCCTAGCAACCAGGGCTCTGTTTAGAGACACACAGGCCAAGAGAGGAGACTGGGGAGTCAGGATGAAAAGTGCCAGCTTTGAACTAGAGAACTGTCACCAAGTGAGATGCAATAGCCAGGGGTCCTCCCAGAGGAACCCCAGTGTCTGGGGCCATGAGGCAGAGTTGGGGTGGGGGATGGCTTCAGGCACAGCCTTTGGAAGATTTACCGCCACCCTGAAGAGTGGTAAGAAGCTGAGTGCTTTCAACTTGGGCCCAGAACGGATGTTCTGACTCCTCTTCCCCTCAACCCCTGAGTGATCTGAGATCCAGAGGCTTAATCTCTTGGAACCCCTGGTGCTGCTCAGTGTTCAGTATTGGGGGGCACAGGGTGCAAGCCATCACTCAAAACTCTCCCCCCAGGGTTCAGCTTTATCATTTGGGTTTGAGCAGGAGTATGCAAGACCCCTCATTGTGAGGCTGGGGAACGATATTAACATCTCCAGCATGCTTGCCGCCCATCATCAGGAGATGCATGGCCGGAGGTTGGGGGGGGTGGGTTCTGAGGAGGGCAGGGGCTCTGGCTGGCTGGCCTCTGGTGAATCCTACTGGCAAACTGCCCCCAGTTAGTGGTTGTAGTCTTTTCCCGAAACAATCCTCCCTCCCCCTCATACACACACTTATCCTCATGGATTTCTACTTTCTTCTTGTTCCTTCTCTTTCTCCATGATACTTGTTCTGGCCATAGGAATAATACTGAACAGGACAAGAACAGAAGCCTTAGAGGTTCTTCTGTGGTTTGGCTTGCTCTTCTGCCTTCTGTTACAAAAAGACAAGCCCCAGGTAGCCAGTGGCCCAGGGAGAATTGAAGAGACGTGTATCATACACTTGAACTTAGCCTAGCCTGAAATAGCACCATTCCAGCCAACCCCCAGGCCCATGAACATGGAAAAACAAAAGGTCTGTGGTTGTGAGTCACCGAGATCCGGGGACTGTTTGTGAAGCTGTTTTATTGCAGCAATACCTGCCTAATACACTGTTCATTACTCTCTACCATTATTTCCTGCTAGATGTCCTGGTTCTTGTACTTTATGAAGCCCGGTTGGTCAGCCTCTCCTTCAGTTCTGTGAGCTTTATCGTATCCTTCTAATAAAGTCTTCTCTTCGTGACAGTTAGATGGAATTGATTTCTGGGGTTTGTAACCCAGAACCCTGACTGGTAGAGCTCATCCACCAGGTCTCCTGGGTCTGAATTCAGAGGCTTTCTCATACAACTTGAACGGTTGTCCCTGCCCCACCCCCCACCCCCTGCTTCCTTTTCTTCTCCTGTAACCTCTGCCTCCTCCCACTGAAACCATTTGCATCCTAGACCATGGCTGGGGCACTGTGCAAACATATGCTTTGCCTGGAACATTCTCCCCGCATCTCTAACTGCAGACATCCTGGGCACCTTTCAAGGCTCCACTCAAACATCACCTCCTCTATGAAGTCTTTCCTGATTCGTGCAGGAGCCCCCTCTGCCCTCTGCAAAACAGGGAGCAGTTGCCCCTAGTTCAAATGGAGCTGACCTTCTTCTGTATGTTGCTGTGGTTTGTTTCCTGCTCAAGGGGAACTCACGGAGGCCATCACCACTCAGGGGAAGCAGAGCGCCCAAGTCCTTTTCCACCACAACTGTTCCTGTTCATCGCTTTCCAGTGGCATTTCCTGACACTCGGGGTCAAGAGCCTCCTCATGGCACATATTTTTGTATCCATGGTGCCAAACTCAGGGTCTAGAACAAGAGCATTCTCTAAAACATAGTTGGTTGTGTGAATACAGGCATAAACAAATGTCCATCTTTTCTAGAATCTTGGATTAGAACAAGCACACAACAGAAATACACTTTTAGCCAATGAATGTTTCCTTCGACCCTGAGATGGGACATGACTGTCATCTTATTCACCCTGATGAAGCTGGGTCTGGGGCCAGCCACAGGCAAACATCACCGCGAACACACCCACACGAAGCCCCCAACACTTAAGGTTCACCTGCTCCCTCCTGCTGTACTTGATGGGACCACGCTGACCTGTGCTCATAGGTTCAGTACCTGTGACCCACCAAACCAAGCTCCAGTGTGGAGAAGCGAGGAGCCAAATTCACATGACCATACAGGGAAGGGTGAGACTTCGAAGCCAGATCTCCAGATTGTTAGTCCTCTCTTTCTCACAAGGAGTAGCAGACCAGAGAGGGTCCAAGCTGGGTTTCTCCACTGGGTCTTCCCACAGAGCCTGTTGACAGCCAGGGCATCAGTACACCTGCACCAACCCTCACAAACACAAAGGTTGCTGTCCTTTGCCCAGGAGGAGTCTTAAAATACTAAGCGCTGCCTGCCTCTGTGGGCCAGAGCCAGCTGCCTCAGTATGCTCGGTTCCTGAATGGCAACTTCCTGCTCTTTACTTGTGGCAGTGATCGGTGTCATGGTAGCTGGTCAGTTATGCCCACTTCTGTCCTGGTAGCCAAGGCTGAATCAGGCAGGGGAGAGATCCAGGATGCAAGGAGCCACAGGAGGATGTCATGTGACGGGACCTCCGGAGCCAGGAAGACCTCAGTTCAAATCTTGGCTCTGCCACTTGCTGGCCCTGTGGCTCCTGGTTTCTCATTTGTACAGTGGGAGTAATAACAGCGCCCCCCTCAGGGAGCTGGTGCGCAGTGAGTGCCGTGTCTGACCCACAAAGGTAGTGAGTGAGTGGGCAGTGTCTCACGCTACAGTGTGTAGCTTTACTAACATTGGCCCACCTGGTGCTTAAAAGGTATTTGAAGTTACACTTGCATCTTGGAAGATTTGATATTAAAATCAGAATTTCCAGATTTTTAAAAAAAAAAAAATCAGATATGCAACACTGAAGGCGGCTCCCTCTTTGGTTCACCACAGTCCCCGCATGTCCCTATTGCATCTCTGCCATTGGTGCCAAGTGACAGGACACTTTGCATTGTGTGTTTTTCTTAGAGTATCTTAGATTTTCCTAATTCCTTTATGTCCCTCAATTGTTTTCTCTCCTTTCTGGCCTCTGTCAGCATTTGAGTTTGTGTCATTTGAAAATCAACTTAGCCTGATTCAGTTCTTTAGAGACACCAGGAGACTTTCTGGTGGGCTTGGTGTCCTGTTCTCTCTCTCCTGCTCTTATCCTGCTGAGCTTTTACAGTTGTGACTCTAACGCTTGGTGTGGCGGCGCGAGGCAACTTCCTTGACTTCTCTAGCCTCTGCTTCCCCATTGGAAGATGGCCCCAGGTCACCCAGGCAGTTAAGCCAAAAGCCCGTTTGTCTGGCACCAAGAGCCTGTCTGCCAAATGAGAAAGTCACCAAATCATTTGATTCTTTGAAATATTCTGTTTCATCGACCAGCATTCGTCTTGCCTCCATACCAGGATTTTACTGAGTATTATCTCCCCCAGCTGCCGGCTGCTGCAGCTGGAGATTGGGGTGCGCATTGAGGGGAAGAGGGAGACTAAGGAGAGGCAGCCTGACCGGAGAGATGCATAAGGAGAACCCATTCATGTGGCTCTGTTCTTTGTTTTGAAGACTCTTAAAAATTTGTTACCCTTATGAATAAGAAAACATGAATGAAGAATATGTTCATAAGAATCCTCCTTATGAGAGAATATATTATACTCCTTTCTTCCCCTGTCTCCTCTCCCCTACCCGTAGGCTCCAGGGGCAGCAGCAGGAACTAGGAACAGGGGCTCACCGAACATTCTACGTGATGTGATAAAGACAAAAAGAGAATCGGTAAACTAAAGCTAAATACTTAAACAAAACAAGTACATTCATCCAAGTTGTCATCGGGCTGTTTGGGGAATGTACTAGAATTTTCCTCCTAGGAGCACAGGGAGCATTAAATGAACTAATGGTTCTGAGGTCCCTAGACAGCACCCCATAAACAGCAGCAACTATTGCTGCCCTGCTCAGAATGACACAGTCCCCCAGCTTGTCACCCAAGCTACATCCTGAGTCGACCTCAACTCCTCCTCTCCCCACCCTCAGGTCCAGTCAAAACCAAGATTCTGCCTGCATAAAGGTGACTAAAGAGACCCCCAAGAGTCTGCAAAGGAAGGAATTAGTAGAAGCCCAAAGAGTTAACCGGGAGCCAGCCCACCACCAATGGAACAGAGGCCCGAGGACAAGCCCCAGGGCTGCAATGAAACAAACTTCGCTGGAGAATGGGTCCCTGGATGAACACTGATGAGCCAGGGAAGCCTGAAACGGGTGTGAGGTTGCCCATGGCAAGGGGAAGTCTGCCCAGAAGAAGCTGGAGCCATTCAAAGTTCACGTTACGCAGTGATAGCATGCTAGGTTCACGTTCACCAAGCCACGTCTGAAGAACTTGGCCTCCAAGAGAGCAATGTCTCTAGGAAGAGAATGCTCTCACCCCACGGATGTGAACCTCCAGACTGCTTGAAATTAGTCAATTTTCCTTCTGGTTTGTTCTTGGGTCCCTCAGTGGTTATGTTTATTCAAGCATCCAATAACTCTGGGATTTAAAAGATTGAATTTCTGAGCTTAGATGGCTGAAGGCCAGACCCAGAGGAATGACTCATTCTCCAAGGTCAATGTCCCCTGACGGGGGCCTTTCTTCATGGCCAGTGGCCAGACTCTACCGAGAACATGGGTTCTTCCCACCAGCAGCCCCGGCTCCTGCACCAGGACGTGAGAAGGTGGGAGGCAGTCCTGCTGCAAAAGAGATCCTGTCTGAAGTTCCCTGAGGGGCACCAGCAAATTTTGTCCTTGATCAGGACATATAGCCTTTCCCAACACTGCTGGAGAGGAAGGGAGAAAGTTCCTCCCCACATTAGCCTTAAAATCTAATTGAGGAAAATTCTGTTGCCTAGACAATGGCATATTAAATTGTTCAGCAAAAGCAAGAGTTGATAAAAAATCGTCTCTGATCTATAGAACTAGGGAACACAATAAATCTCCCAGGATTTTTAGCTGCGCATACAATATATCATGCCCAGAAATTGCATTAGCATGTAGATGTGATGGGCAGAGGGCTGCGGGCTCCTGAAGCAACAGAGCAGTGCTCCGGAGCAGCCTGGCTTCTTGGGGTCACGAGCGTGTCTCTGAGCACGTGTCCGAGAGGAGAAGGAAAGGGAGGTGAGGTGTGTGTTGAGCGTACATACTGATGACCTACTGGGTGCAGGCGCAGGGCTGGTGACCTTGACTGCATAACATCATCTCTTTGATTGCTCCCCACGTGTCCATGGCAAACCATTTGCTGTTTTGGTTTTGGATTTGGTTTTGTTTGAATCTTCATTGTATTAAGTTTCTTAGGGCGGCACCCAGGAGAAGCCTGTTCTAAATAGCTTCTGCAAAAAGTTGGGCCTACTGTGTCAACCCTGCAGAATCCCACAGAGTAAAAAGGAAAGTCAGCCCAAGGCTACAAAAGGGCAGGAGCCAAGGGCAGGTCCATTTGCTGATGCCTCTCTGGGGTACTGACATGACCATGACTCAGCAGCCCAAGGTCTAGGTCCTTCCATTCAAGGACAGAGAATATGATGGATCCGGTCAAGCCTGAGCTCTCCCCGGACCTATCAGGAATGGTCAAGGGGGTGGAAACACGCAGTGTAAACAAAACCTACCTGGGCTCATCCCTGTGGGATTTGTGGGCAGTTCTGGAGGTGCAGGGTCCCAGCAGGAAGTCCTGGGACAGCTGCAAAGTCAGGAGCCTCCTCCTCAGGCTTCTTCCCGGCGTCTCCATGCCAGGGGCCTATGGTGTTCATCCGAGCATTCATACAGGGCAGCACAGAAGGTAGCCTCTGAAATTTTCCTAGGCAATTTGACCCAGTGACCTCAGGGCATCAGCAGCAAGGGATATATCTGATGCCAAAGTTATATATCTGTTCTGTGGTTGTCACACTTTTCAGGTGGCCAGGCCATCTTACCTGGAGCTTGTCTCTTTCTTGAGGCAGTACTGAGGTTGATAGGTGATCTTTAACCCTGAAATACTCTGGCCTTTTGCAGATCTGCCCCAACTGCTTCACCAGGGGCCACATGGGCTGGCTCCAAGTTGACAGTAAGGTAGTTTAACGGACTGTGTTTGCCCCTGTATGTGAAAGGCCTGCCAGCATCCCATACTGGAGTCGGGGGACCCTCACTTCTTCCCACCGCAGCTCAGCTCATCTGGCTCCACATGTGCTGCTCAGGCACCTTGTGGACCCTTCCCAAAACCCACATGTGCACTGATGAGGTAGCTAGCACGTGCATAATTCCGCGCCAGAACCAGGCTGAAACTTCCCATGCCCAACCTCACTGAGTCTTCACAGCCACCTGAGGAGGAGGACTATTTTCCTGTGTTTTTCTTTATTTGACAAGTGAGAAAATTGAAGTGCAGAGAGATGTCACAACTTGTCCGAAAGTCATCCCTAGCAAAGCTGGATTCGGACCCGACAACCTGAGGCCAGATCTGTGTTTAATCTCCGTGCTACCGCTCTTCTGGTTGTAAACAACAGAAAAAAATCAAAACAACAAACAATCACAATCACAATAACAGCAACAAAAAAACTCTTAGCTGACTATTCCATGCGTCCATGTCACATAACAAGCTGCTCCGAACGGCATGGCCTACGTCGACAGCAACCATTTATTTTGCTCACAGGTCTGCAACCTGAGCCAGGCTCCGCAGAGAGAGCGTGTCTCTGCTCCACATGGCAGCGCCTGGGACAGCGGGTCGAGGCGGGAGGATCCACTTCCCACACGGCTCGGTGGTAATGCTGGTAAGATGGTGCTGGTTGTCGGTTCCTCTCCACATGGGTCTCTCCATGGGCAGCCTGGGATTCCCCTCAACATGGGGGCTGGGTTCCCGTAGCACGCACCCCATGAAAGAGAAAGTATAAGCTGCCCGTTTCTTAAGGCCTGGGCCTGGAAAGTGGCATGATGTCACTCATCACAGCATTTGCCTTCCTTGGAGCTTCTGGGGAGCACATCGGTGAAAGATGCCTGTTTATTCACTTCCACCTTCACACCTCCACAAGAGGGGAGCGCTGCCCTGCTCCACGGATGCTGGGCTCGGTCATGTGACTTATTTGGGCTCCATGAATGGTGTGTACTTCTCTGCTCTTCGACTTTGTATTTGGTCATGTTATTGGCTTTGACAATGGGATGTTAGCAGAGGTGACATGAGCAGAGGCTTGAAATATGCTTGGAAGGTTGGGCTTTTCTTTTCTGCCGTAAGAAGAGCTCCCAGAAAAATGGGAAATTTAATGGAGAAGCATTAAACCTAACTGTGAACTCTGGCCAAGTCCTACTGAGCCCCGCTTAGACCTGATGACCCCCGGGTGGCCTGCAGACATGAGAGAGAAAGATAAATGCTTCCTGTTGGAGACTACTGAGGTCTGCCTAGTTTGTCATGGAGCCATCACTGTGGCAAGCTAACTGAAATAGTGACCAGTGTTGGACCTTTCCTGTCCTTGACCCTCTTTATAAATGCCTACTCCAAGACCTGGGTAAAACCTTGAATTTATCTCTGCCAGATTCCAGTATTTCAAATTTTATTAATTCATCTAAAGATAGTTTATTTCCAAAAAATGAATTCACTAAACTATGAGACAATTAAATGATTTCATTTAAAAATAATGAGGAAGGGACGGGCGGGGCCACATTCTCTGCTGGCAGTGCAGAGTGATCAGGGCCAATTGCTTGCAAATGACATATGATTCTGAACTTTGAAAGAAGCTGAAAAAAAATGAAAATGAACATTGAAATGACGGTGCATCTGGAAGGAACCACAATTTATGGCTGGGATAATAAATTGGAACTTTCTGGAACAAAAATCTAACTGAAATGAAAAAAAAAATGACCCCAAATCACAAGTATTTCAAAGGCCGCAGCTGGTGGGGAAGCTGACGAGATCAATTTACCGACTTCTTTGCCAGGCCCCATTTCACGGGGTGCAGATCGCTGCAGAATGTAAAATTCTACAGAAACAAATCTGCCTCGGCCCAAAGAAACAGTCACAGAACTGTTATTTACATTCGCCTTTCAAAGCACCCCATGGGATAAGCCTCCTGAAAGGCTGAGTTCTGGTCACTGGCTTCCATTAGCATCCAAGTGGATTACACTCAGATTTGTACTTCCTGTTCTAATGCTCACAGAGCTAACAGCTGCAGCCCTCTGGGAGGGGAAAGAAACGTCTTCGGCATCACACTGTCACCTGACAAGCACTTTCCAACTTTAAAAGGCATCAGAGGATTAGGTGGCCCGGTGGTGACAGGGCCAAGAATGATCCCGATCTTCTGATGCTTCCCAACCCATGCTCCTTCCAACAACCAGTCTCTCCCATTTCCTGAAGATCAGATTTACCTGGAGGCACTTTTTAAAAAACACAGATTCCTGACCCCGTAATGGAGAATGGGGCTCAGCATATGTGGGGCGCAGCCCAGGATTCTGCATTTTAACAGCCACCCCACAGTGATTTTTATCACAACAGCTTGGAAACACTGCAGGTCACTGCCCTGCCTTCTCTGTGTAGTCGAGAAAGTTACTTTGTCTCTTAGGCCCCCAATTTTCCAGCCTTTGAGTGGGTCACCAGGGCAATGACCCACTCTTTGGGGCTAGTTGCTGAAAACCCCTTCAGTGTAAAGTCTTAATTTAGAAGCTGGAGACCCGATGTCTCAGCTGATGGAGAGAATGGAGAGTTAACACCAATGTAGGTCCCTGGTTTGGAGGGGGTCGTGTGCAGGATCTGCAGGTCTTGTGGGGAAATCCACTCCACTGCCCTCCCTCATCAGGCGGGGGTCAAGCCAAGCCCCCCAACCTCGATTCTCCAGCTGTGATAGGGTTATAATGCATACCTACCTTGTAAGGTCCTTCAGGGTTTGAAAATATTGTATGTAAAGGTCTAAGAGTATAATACGTGTCAAGTTGGAGTTAATATGGTAGCTGCTGGTGATAGAGGCAGTATCAGTAGTAACAGGAGTCATTCTTAATTTAGATTTCTTAACCCAGCTTGTGTCATTCTGGAAACCAGACCCGGAGATCTGGCCCCAGGAGCAGTGCTCGCTGTAACGCCTGTTATCAGTGGGTTCGAGCGGGCTGAGCCAGGAGACGCTGTCGGGAAACCCTGGAGAAGCTTCCCCAATCAATACGCTAACATTTGCTTTGTCCTCGAGCCACACGCCCATGTTGACACAGTGGCCATTAGAGGACAGCAATGCACCGTGGCAGAGGTAATGGGCTGGAAGGAGGCGGCAGCACGCTGGACTTGGTGCTTGAGGAGGTAGTGCCTCCGTCAACTGCGGGTTGTCACGAATGTCTTCGGGTGAAGGTTGGGCCGAGGTCAGGTGCATTGCCACTTTGGGTCTCACCCTCAGAAACAGCGTGGGCTTCCCAGCTCAGTAAGGAAGTTGCCCTCAGGGTCTCAAAAGCATCCCGTTGACCTCCACAGCAAAGACCACCGCCAGCAGAATTTTATTGTCCAAATCATGCTGCGTGGCTAGGAACTCAAATATCTTTTTCTGTGGGCAGGGGGAAGCCATACGAAACCCGATGATTAAGCTGATCAATCATAACTGAACTCGAGTAAAATTCTGCCCCTGAAATTCTGACGTATATCTCTTGCTTCTCCTCTCTGAAAGTGACCAGACACGAACTGAAACATGGGCTGGCCTGCTTTTTTGTAGGTCCTGCCTGCCTTTCAGGTGGCCATGATTCACTCATGTCCTTGACTTTGTGTCTAGATTGAAGAGAGTCACAGGGGCTTATGGGCCTCACAGCTTGTCCTCACAAAGGGACACTTGCGCGGTCATTAAAAACAGTGCTGGGAACCCTGTCGTAGACCTGGGAACATGAAGACTACAAAACGTTGGCGGAAAAAGGCACACTACAGAACCACACGCACCGTAGCGGTCCCTGTCTATGAGGGAAAGAACGCACACCCACTCCCACTGGCGTGGGGAAGGGTGCGCACAGCAGGACGGACCCCAACCATCCCCGCGTCAAGGTCCTCCTCTGTGGCTGTGTTATGAGGAAAGCTTCTGTTTCTGGGAAGGGGGTGGTGGGTATCTTTACCTTCCTTCTTTATGACTACCTGCACTCTGTAGGTTTTTATCATCTAATACAGGTTGTTTGTATAATTTTAAAAGTGTAAAAAAAAAAAATGAAGAGAGGAGCAACCACACACGGGCCCTACAGCATACTCTGTAATGGTTTCTAACAACCTGGCAGTTCCTGGGGGGAAGTTCATAAAATATGGGGCACGCACCCAGTGGAATTTGGGCCAGCACTGAGGTTTCATCCTGAAGAGTCTCTAACACCACAGGGAAGCAGAGGCTGTCGACAAGCTCCCTCAGCTCCCTCCGGTCCGTTCCCCCTGCACAGGGCCCAGAGGTTAAGGACTGTGGTCTCTAAACCCCGTCATGGCTTGGGTTCCTGCAGGTCCCCTGGCCCCTGGCGAGCAGAGGCTGCTGCTTCCACGTGCATGTCCTGGGCAGGCGTGTCGTGGGAGCCCAGCAGACATCTGCTGCTCTCTCCTGTGCAAGATCCTGTGAGCCTCCAAGCTTTGAAGTGAACCCCTTTCTGCTTAAAAATCAAAATAATGTGGGGGAACCGTACATTACCATGTTTCCTCTTTCTAAAAAGAGAGGTGCACAACTCTAGTTATGGCATTACGACCGCGCTGTGGGAAAAGAAGAAGCCGTATGCAGACAAAAGGGCTGGCGTGGAACGCCACCGAAGTGCAGCAGGTGGTGTCTTTGGGTTCTAGGATCATGGCAGACGCTCCTTCTTTGTGTTTCTGTGTCTTTCACAACCTCTCTGGTGTGAGTATGTGTTCTTGATAACTTTTAAAAGCTTAACTCTTTACAAGAAAGAGCAACTGTCACTGGAGTCTCTCCACAGAAGTGCAAAGAGGCCCTGGCTCATGTGGTTGGAGCGTCATCCCACAGCCAGAGGGTTGCAGTTCGATTCCCGGCCAGGGCAAATGCCTAGGCTGCAGGTTTGGTCCCCGATCTGGGTGCATGAGGGAGGCAGCTGGTTAGTGATTGTCTTCTTGCATCGATGTCTCTCTCTCCCTTTCCCTTTCTCTAAAAGCGATGAGATAGTGTCCTCAGGTGAGGATTTAAAAACAAAAGGTACCAAGAGAACAAGAGGATTCTGTGGGCTCCTCCTGTCCACCTGTGTGTCTCTACATGCCCGTGTACTGGCCTAGAGGCCTCTCCTCCACTCTTCTTTCTTCCTCTGTCTCTTTGCTTCCTTTCCCTATTTCATCTTTAGAGACACACCTTGTTTTCCAGGTCGTTTCCTTCCTTCAAAGCCTCCATCTGAGACTAAGTCATAATAAGTCATAATAATGGTAGATGATGGTTGCCATTGTGACGATCACACTATAATCATACAAGTGGAGATCTTCGGTCCAGGTGGAGAAACTAGCTGGTTTATTTTGCATCCTGCAGCCCTGAATGAAGTAAATTCTTGTCCTTCTCCATCTGGAGCTGGCAAGCAGTGAGATAAGCAACAGGACCGAGTAAAGGCAGCACTCAGGAAAGTCTCTTTATTCAGAAGATGCAACCGGGAGGGTTGCGAGGGCCGCCCCGGCCGCTACAGCTTGCAGCCGTCCAACCACCGTGCCAGAGTGTCGGCATTCTGGCAGTTCAGGGTCCAGGAGGGCCTATGGCAAGCAAAGCCAGGGAGTCAGAGCTCAGGATCCGCAGGGATCCACAGCCCCACTGGCCCCTTTATACCCCAGCCTGGTCCCTGCTGTGGGCATGCTTCTCCAGGCTCTTGTGCATCTCAAGTATGTCTCTTGTTGCGTCTGCCACATCCTACATGAATGCTGGTGTTCCCTACATCCTCATACTCACCTCCACCCCTACCCCCCAGTGAACACACCTCTTTCCACAAATCCCACCCTGGGAGATGGGGAGGCAGGACTGTGAACTGCAAGATTCTCCCCAGCCCTACAAGGTCAGTGTTGTAACCTTCCCTGAAGTTGTGCATCGGAGTTCTGGGGCTGGTCCAGGATCATATGGTGAGCACTTGGCCATCCCTAGATCTGAAATGGGAACCCCCAGGCCCTGGGCCAGGGCCTCATTCACCTTTCCATGCAGCTGCTGCGCCCACCACTTTCTGGATCTCCTTGTAGCTCCTCAACCTGCCCAGGTCAGCTGGACTGAGTTTCTCTAACCTCTCTCCTGGTGCCCCTAAAAGTGGCCCCCCTTTTCCGTGTGCCAGCACCCAGACTCCAGGTCCTCTCATCCCAGCCTAGAAGCTGTGGCAGTCACCAGGCCAGCTGCAGGCCATTGGAAGTCTGTTTAGTTAGCCCCATCCCTTAACCGGCAGGCCTCCATGAACCTTCCAGGGTCATTGGTCCCACAGTTGAAGAGGGGTCTCTGCCCCCTGGCCCCTCACACAGGTATGGAGCAGCAGGAAAATATGCAGACACACACATGTCATATTTTCAGGAACCACAAGGCTGTCCATGGCCCGGGCAGGTGCAGCCAGGGACCCCTGTGGCATGCACGGTCTGGTCTCCCCCCTTCCTGTTTGCCCAGTTCTGCAGAGCCGCCAACCTGAGCTTTGGGAAGCATGTGGCTGCTTATTAGCCTAGTGAGAGCTCACTTCACTGGGAATTCTGAGCAAGCAAGAGGCCTCGATCAGCCTGGCCCAGCCTCTCTGTACTTAGTGCAATAAAGATGATTTCAGCTCATTCGTGCTTACCCCAGAGAGTGGGCCAAGCTTCCAAAGTAGTTGGCAAGTCAAGACGATGCGTGAAAGGCATGTTAAACACTGGAAGATAGGTAACCTTAACAAAGGGACTCCCACTTTAAAACACCATCTGTTACATCAATGAGGAAAATGGGTTAACGGCTAAGCAGTGTTGAGGACACAGGCTAGCCATTTGAAACGTATAAAGCTGATCTCTACCTTACTTCATATACCAAAAATAAATGACAAGTCTCAAAACTTCAGTTTTTGCCATCATTCTGTTTTGTAATTGGAGAACAAAAACTTGATGGAAGATTTATTGTGTGCCAGGCACTGTTTTGATGCAGAAGGAAACGTGACTTCAACTCTTTACAGCCTTGGAGTCTGAAAAACCTTTCTAACAGCAAGATTTCATGGAAACTCAGAAGCTACACAAAACAAAGATTGAGGGATTTGATGCTGCGAAAAGGTAAAGCTCCTGGATAATGAAAATACCATAAACAAAGCGAAAAGACAAATAACACACCTGAAAAAATAGTCTACATAGATATGGTGGACAAAGGTGTAATAACCTTAGTTGGTAAAGAACATGTATAAAACCAGTCAAAGCAGAAGAAAACATTTTTATCCCAATAGAAACACGGGCTAAGAATATGAATCCACACTTCACAGGAAAGTGGCTAATGAAGATTGAAAAGATGCTCAACTTATTCTGTAGTTTAAAGACGCAAAGCGAAACAGAATGACATTTGACAAGTCACAATTTCCAAAAACCACCCAAGTTTTAGCGCTCAAGGCTAATGAGCTGGGGGACACAGGCCCCTCCCACAGTGGAGCTGGAGGTACCCCTCCCCCCAAATGCCAATTTAACAATCTGTCTCCAACTTTTCAATGCACCAAATGGCCCCAACAACTCTACAAGGGATTTCCCTAAGAATATGAGGGAGGACCCCCCAAAAACATTTATTTATAAAAAATTGTGTATTTATTCTCACATGTTTAAACTTCAGTCACCTTCAAAGTACTCTCCATTTGATGCAGTGCATCTATTGAGACTTTTTCCCACTGCTCAGGACAGTTTTTGAATTTGTCGATTTTGATGCCTTCTACTGCTTTTGCCATCTTCTGTTTCATCTCTTCCACACTGGCAAAATGTTTCCCTGTGAGGACTTTTCTTCACCCAGGGAAACAAAGAAAGGTCTCTTGGGGAGACATCAGGTGATTAGGGAGGGTGGGGCATGGGGGTCATGCCATTTTTGGTCCAAAACTGCTGAACACTCAGCACAGTGTGGGCAGGTGGGCTTGTTATCTCACCCGTCAGGAAATGGGCAAATGTGTTGAATGTCTTCAAAAAAAAATTCACTGAAGCCGAATGAATGCAGCCTCTCACAACAACACCAGCTGGTGCACTGATCCAGATGGGTTCCTAGAACACTCACCTAGCAGGGGAAGCTTGTACTGCAAGGGACCTGCTCCCTGGAAGATAATTCCAATGTATCTGGGTTCCCCCTGGTACACTTGAAAGAACATAAAAATTCTAAGAGCAAGATGTTCATGTAGACTTTTTTGAAGCAGCAGCAGGAAGAAAAGTGGAAACAACCTAGATGCTCATCAATAGGGGACTGGCAGACGAGGCCCGGCAGCATCCATACAGCAGGGTACCACACCGCTGTTGCAGGAATGGCACAGACTGCTAGGTGGAGGTGTGCCAGCATTCACAAGGCCTATTAATACGTAGAAAAAAAAAAAAAAGCTGGGTGCACAGCAGTGTGCTCATTGGGATTCCATGTATATTTTAAAATATCTGTGCATACATTTTTCTCTGGTTTATAAGACACAGTAACAGTGGTAAGCTTCACGAGGCTGCTGGTAAGAAGTGGTTTTTTTTTTTATTTTTAAATATACATGTGTTATTTTTAGCAAGAATGAATTAAAAAGTTAAAAAAAATCTTTAAAATGCCTTCTGGATAATGGCTCCAAATGCAGCCCTGGTTTTTCAAGAAGCATTTAGGGATCACCTATTATGTGCCAGGCACAGAGCTAGAGGCTGGAGGTATAGAGAAAAGATAAAGACAAAACTCTCGGGCTGAACTTGGCTCCCAAAGAGACAGAAAAGACCAAAAAAGCTAAAACAAAAGCCCTGACCGCTGAGATGGACACATCTCATGTTGCCAGATTCTAGACGAGGTCCCGCAGCTTACAGGGACTATGGGTTATGGTAAGGAAGACCATTCAGGCTTTGCTACAGGCAGGAGTCCACCTGTCTATCTGCCCCTCCCGCCCTGGCTGACCCTGCTCAGAAACCCACGTCTGCCCCCACAGGAGAACCGGACAGCATGCTGAGGTTGCCTTCTACATGGCCAGAGCACCCAATCCTCTATGTAAACCATGCCCATCTCTTTGAAAGCTGAAATTTGGAAAAGCACAGATCCAGAATCAATTCCAGAGCTATGGAAACGGGAGAGAGACAGAGAGAAAGGAGGGAGAGAGGGAGAGAAAGAAAGAGAGAGAGATGGGGGGAGAGAGAGAAGCATTGATGTAAGAGAGAAACTTCGATCAGTGGCTTTCTGCATGTGCCCCAAACGGGGATCGAACCCACAACCTACGTATGTGCTCTCACTGGGAATAGAACCTGCAACCCTTTGGTGCACAGCATGGCAGTTCACCCAACTGAGCCACTGGCCAGGGCAGTTTCCTCATTTTAACAATGGGGATAAGAAAACTCACTGCAGAGGGATCTGTGAAGATTAAATGATAGTTTTTATATAATTACACAAAGCCTACACACTAAAGCAGCCAAGAAATTGTAGCTATCATTAAAGGATTTTCTCTATTGTAAGATGTCTTCTATTGCAAGAAGCATCAGTGATTTATTAACAACTTTGGGAAATGACACATCAATTGCAAGACAAACCCTAATTGCTGATATATTAAGATGTAAAATCTGGAAATATGACATTGTTTCTAGATCTAACTGCAGACAACAATGCCCAGAATCGACCAGCAAGTCCATGGTAAGATGTGGGCTGGAGGGAAAGGAAGCAAAGGCAGGGGAAGGTGGAAATTGGTGGTGACACAGTGTCTACTGGACAATGTAGACCCACCATGGAGGTGATAGCAGTGTATCCTGAGAATGGAGAGATTTTATGTGCTCCAGACATGCATATTCAGCAAAATCTCCAAACTGGAAATTGGACCAAGGGATGTGCATACCAATCTATGCTGAGATGGACATCTGAGAAGGGGTCTGACCCAAGTAACAGTGGGCGAGATGAGAAAAAGTCATACAACCTATCTATTTCATAAAAATTGAACATGAATATATCTGTCCTTATTCAAGGAAGGAGAAAACTAACATGGGACCTATGGGAAAAGATTACAAGAAGAAAGGGGGGAATTACAATGAAATTTGGAGGAACATTCTTCTGAAGACAGAATACTGCAGGATCCAGAAGTAAATTTA
Organism: Macrotus californicus; assembly: GCA_007922815.1. NCBI lineage: Eukaryota > Metazoa > Chordata > Mammalia > Chiroptera > Phyllostomidae > Macrotus > Macrotus californicus. The sequence goes on from VMDR010008044.1 coordinate 37,865, forward strand.
TGAAAACTGATATCCTCAATAAGATGCAGCTAGACATGATCTCTGGAGAAAGCCCGTGGGAGAAAAGAGACATTAAAAAAAAATTTGAA